>JAPQRN010001640.1:0-11622 GCA_037367275.1 Coranthus polyacanthus | reverse complement strand
GAAACTGAACTCACTACATGTAGAAAACTGAGATTCACATCATGGATCCAGATTCTACCTCAGAACATCCTCATGTGATCTGTGGACCTGATCCTCATCTGTAGACCTGATCCTCATGTGCTCTGTGGACCTGATCCACTACACCTAATCCTCAAACAGACCAGACTAAATGTCCTCACAGCTGTCACAACCCTAGTTGACGATTTTCCGAAAATGATTTGTCTCTCGCCACTTCCTCTTGTACATATTATTTCCCACTGGAAGGGACGGGACTTCGCGTCTCTATAACTGATAAAGTGATTATGTAATAATTATGACAGTCCAACAAATGAACACATAGAGAAAACCTGAACTGTATCCACACAGCTATACATAAACACACAGAGAACAACACTGAAGCTGCAGTTGTTTTCAACAGTCACTGCAACAGGACACCTGTCAGTTAGGTGTGTGTCTGTGTGTGTGTTAGGTACTAAACAGTGCTCTAATAATACCTACACTTAGCTTTGTCCCTTCATGGGAGTCCACAGATGCATAATGTTGTGTGTGTGTGTCCTGGTTGGTATGGTGTGAGAGTGGCTGAAACAACATCAGGGGTGAAACACAGGAGGCCTCACAAGCCACGGGCTGATAATTTTCTGACTGTGTGTGTGTGTGTGTCCCAGTTTGAAAGTGACAGCTGAGCAACAGAACGCTGACACAGGAGAGGAGGAACGGCAGATATGTGGTGGAGGAGGAGGAGGAGGAGGAGGAGGAGGAGGAAGACCGACAGAACAAGATGGAGTTCAGAGAGGAAGCGGAGGATGAAACAGGAAGTGAAGGAGGATCTTTGACACATCACACGCAGTTACATGACGATAACTCTAAAATCTGCAAGAAGAACAGAAGAAGAAGAGGTTTTGACTTTTCCTGTTGTAATAGATGGTCTTCAGACTTCAACAGGAGTCGTTGATTTGTTTGTCAGCAGAAGTCGGCTGAACGTCGGCGATGGATAATGACAGGCTCCCACAGTTGGTTTGAGTTCCACATTTATGGATCAGTTATTTGAGTTTGACGTTGAGGTATTTATTACTGTGACTTAGATGTTCACCTCAGCAGTTTTCTGGTTTCTAATGAAGTAAAAAACATTAATTTCAGACGCGTGATGCAGTTCTGGGGTCAAACTTTGTAGGGTGTGGGTCGGGGATGATATCAGCCGATCGATCGTCTGTCTTTCTAGAAACCTATCTGTGTTTTCATTTTAAAGTCCTTCTCGCTACGTGAAAGAACAACGTCTTCTTCATGCACCTTGTTACGCCGTTCACATCGTTTTCGTCATCTCCATTTCATAAACTTCCATAAACTTGGTGAAATGCTAAAACCCAAACAGCGCCTGAGAACCAACAGAAAACCCTGATCTAGTTGTCGTTACAGTGCTTGGTGTGGATGGTCCTTTAACGCAGAGAAGGCAGACCTGGACAAGAAACCGTCCAACCCGGACCGGGGTCCATGTGACCTTCAGCGTCTGCCAGGAGCTGCACCACCCAGCCCTACATCACGAAAAAAAACAGCTGAAACAGGTCTGCAGACAGCGTTTAGTGAGTTCCAGGTCTGCGGTGCCAACTGCTGAAACCATGTATGTGTGTGTGAACTCATATTGAGGTAATCTCCCAGAGTGGCCAGCTTTAAGCCTCGTCACTGCTCCTCACACACACACACCTTCCTTCATTAGGCATCAATATTCAGGTTCATTTTAATTTAGCACCAAAGGAGGTCAGACGAGCGAGCTCATCACCCTGTTATAGCTTCGTCACGCATGCTAACACACACACGGAGGCAGATACTATCCATTCTGCTCTACTTCTGCAGCAGATACAGGAGGAGGAGGAGGATGTGCATCGACTGCAGCATCGCACAGACTGATGCTACGAAACACAGACGGACAAAACCGGTTCAAATAAGGCTAATTAACCCTTCGATACCCCTCAAAAAAACACCGACCCGTATTCATTTACGAATCAGGGTCTGAGCTTCCTCCCGCGTCACGCACGTTTCTGGTTTATTTTTATGCATGATTTTGTGCATTTTCTGCATCGGTTCATGGTGAAGATTTTCATTTCGTTTCGTTTTCAAAATCACCACGAAAAAAACAATATGGGTGGATGTGTCTGAAAGGTCAAAGGTTTAAAACGAGCCACGTTTGCATAAGCGCACAAAGAAAGAAAATTATTTTTGTCTTAGTTTTCATGTTTCAATACATTACTACATTAGTTTTCTGGGTTTTTTGTTGCCTAAAATGCCTGATTTCACAGCGGCTTTTATATGAAACGAATTGCAATGCATGTTGTGATGTTTTTTAGGTGTTTTCTGCAGGGATTTTTAAATAGTTAAAGAGCCCTGTGAGTTAAGGTGATCCTAATATACTTCAACAATTAGTGTTACATTCTTTTGTCATTTTACTTCTCATTACATCTTTTACAGTTTTCATCTTCTTGGATCTTTAATGTCATTTCGTCTCATGTCTTTTCCATCGTTTTCCTCTCATTACGTCATTTACATCCTTTTTGTCCCGTTACATCTTCTACATTATTTTGTCTCATTATGTCTTGTTTCGTCTTTCACGTTGTTTCCGTCTTGTTTCGTTTGCCGATGGATTCATCAAGGCATCGTCTTTTCTATGTGTTATTGTTTCATCCATTTAGGTTGAAATCAGTCTCGACGTTGTGAAGACGCACAGTGATGTGAAATAAAAATGGATAATTCACCTCAAACGCATTAAAACTAAAGCCTGTTAAGCACAGATATTTGCCTTAAAATGTAGGGGGTCAATGGAAAAATAAACCTAAGGACAGATACTGAAACTCCAGTGATGTAAAACCACCTGTAAGGTCGTTCGTGGAGGAAAAGGAGGGTCAGGAAAATAAGGAAACGATGGAAAACAAGTATGATGTACGTATGTGTGTGTTTTTCTTCTCTGATCTCGTCACTAACCTGGCATGACGCTGATCTTCTTAATAGTCTTTCTATTGATTCTAACACACACACACAGACAGCGACCCAGTTAGATTTATCCTGTTTGAGTCTCTCTCCTCCCCACCTTGTCTCTTCAATTCTGTTATTCTTTGTGTGTGTGTGTCATGCTGTTCTCTTGTTCTTCTCACTGCCGTCCCTGGTGGCTGATTAAATCAGTTCCTATTAGGACCGTGTTCTCTCTCTCTCTCTCTGGTTTTGTCAACACATCCCAGCTGCCTGTGTTTTTTATTCAAATCTGTTTGTCAAGACTTAAACTAACAGGAAAGTTTGGACACAGCGTCATACGTGTGGTTCTGTCGACTGACCAGAAACACACAGTCCCGCTGCTGGAATATTGTGTCCATGTAAAAACATGGACACAATATTCCAGGGCTTTGGCCATTGTTCTGAAAAAGACAATATTCCCTTGAAGTTAAAGGGATTCACATATATTTTAATAAACATCTCCAACGTGTTATTTGATGACATGAATTCATGAAGTGTTTCCAGCTTTCTTTAAAAAACAGAAATGTCTTGTTATTTTTGTTTTGTTGCATCGTTTATGTCTCGTTACGTCTCTTACATTATTTTTTGTCTTGTTTCATCTTGCTGCGTCTTGTAGTAACTTATAGTACTCCTGCCTTAAAAATGAGTCAAAATGTTTTTGTGATTAAATACAATATTATTAACTACATTCACTGTATGTAGTATGGAAGTAGAAGTACTGCTGAGAAAAGTCTCCTCAAGCACAAAGTGACGTCTTCAGGTTTATGGTTAAGTCAGAAATCCAAAGATTCTGGTTCTAATTCTGGATAGTCTGTCATTTTGACTGGGAAGATGAAAAGCGAGTTTGTCAGTGTGTCAGAGGAAGTGGGTTTGTGTTGGAGATGGACTGTGGATGATCAGAGATGATGTACAGAGACGGAGATCGATGACAGACGGCCATGTTCATCAGCATGTGATAGACAAGGCCACGGCGTCTGTGTGTGTCTGTGTGTTATAAAGTGTCCTTGAGGCGGCTTCATCTGTTCACTGGTTCAACATCAGCCTGAACAGACAGGGAACAGTCGGACGCTCGCGAGTCCTGCAGGTCATCCATCAGCTCCTCACACACCGACGACACGGCCTTGCACATGTGTGTGTGTTGTAACCAGGTTCAGGAACCGAAACTTGGCTCCAAATAACAACCAGGAAAAAAAACACTCACGATAATACGAGAATAAAATAAAGGGTAAAGCTGCAGGTAAAACCAGCTTCAGCCTTGATTTGCGCCGGTTGTTGTATCACTTCACTGTCCCAGTGAAAGAATCCAGAATGAAGATGAAACTAGAGTTGGGTCAGTTTCCGGTTTGTTGGAGTTTAAACCGCATTCAGGATGTGTCAAATTAAAAATCGTCCTACATCAACAACCTGACTGTGCTGACGGCATCACGGTGATAAATCAAACCAGTTTTGTATCAGTAATAAGCAACGTGATGAACATAATATTGTTTGTTTAACAGAATAAAGGAGCCTTCGGTGTCGAGTCGTGAGCAGTTTACTGCCGAGTCGAGGCGCGCGACACCAGCGTCGTGTGTGATTCTGTCGAAGTCTTCACAACCAGATTTGAAGAAAAGACGATGTGACGAGACACAAAATGATGTGAAAGACATAACGAGAAGAAAACAACAGAAGACAAGAAAGAAAAACCAAGACAAAAACATCGTAAAACACACAACAAAACAAATATAACAAAAGATGCAACAAGACAAGACGAAAACAACGTAAAACACGCAACAAGATGCAACAAGACACACATGCTGTAACAAGACAGAAAAGACAAAACGAGATGAAAGAGAACTTTACAGTAGTGGAACAGAGTACGATGCCTTTTTAAGCCTATTTCCCTGGATCTTGTGAATATTCAGTGTATGTGTGTATATGTACATGTGTGTTCGTGTCAGGTCTGGTTTCCGTGTAAAGTTCGATTGTTTTTCATGGTCTGAACGTCCAGAGATTCATTCTGGTCCCGGGGGACGACGAGGCAACGTCACCATGACGACCCCCGGACGACCCCGTGACCGCACACGACCACACACACAGTAACGCACACACAGTAACGCACACACGACCACGACCAGCTGAAGCCGTCTGTCACAGAGGCAGCAAATGACAAAACACACCCATCATCTGTCTGTTCATCTGTTGATTTTAAAACTTAAATTACTCTCATTTCATCCTATTTTACAACTACCTAACTGCTGCTGGATTTAATTTCATTTTTTAATTAATGTGTGTAATATTTAACCTAATTATTGTGTGTGTTTTTACAGCATGACACTGGCAATTTATTTCCTTTAATCTTCTTCTTTTGTTTTCCTCTTATTGTTTGCATGAACGGTTATGAGAAAACGTTCAAAGTTAAAGCCTAGGTTTTTCTTAAAGTCGTGATAATTCACAGTTGAGCTGCAGCGATTATGTGACCAATCAATGAAATTATAGAAGCAGAGAACAGTTGTAGTTTATTTTAATTGTTAATCGTTCTGTGATCCTGAGAAAACAAAACATTGTTTTTTGTCTTATCTCAAGATCACGGGATAATTAATCATCTCAAAAGATCTTTTATCGTTATCTCAAGAAAAAAAAACATTGTTTCTCGTGATAATCAACTTATGACAAAAAAAAAACGTTTTAATTAAAAACAGAAAGATCTTTTGTCGTCATCTCAACGTAACCGCATTGAAAAAATTCTGTTCTCAGCCTCC
Organism: Coranthus polyacanthus; assembly: GCA_037367275.1. NCBI lineage: Eukaryota > Metazoa > Chordata > Actinopteri > Kurtiformes > Apogonidae > Coranthus > Coranthus polyacanthus. The sequence continues at coordinate 5,887 of JAPQRN010001640.1, read as the reverse complement.
ACAGTTTTATAAATATTAATAATCAGTTAATCAAATAATCGTTGCTGCTCTATTGTGAAAGAGAGAAAATTGTAGGCTTTAAAAACACTTTGGAATCAACACATTATCTTGTCAGCTCTACTTTTAAGCTCTTAAAACATCCAGACCTCATCTTTTAAAAGTTTCCAAGTAACTTCACAAAGACAAAGGCCTCGCCCGGATCCAAAGCCGCGACCTGTTCGACCACGACCCTTTTGTGCTCAGACGCGACGGCCGCCATCACGACTTTCATCACCTGGAGATCCTCTTTAGGCCGAGGAGCCGCCAGGAAAGAATACATCGACTGCAGCCAAAAGCGGAGCCGAGCTGGGCCGGCGCCTGCTGGTCTCCTCCCAGGCTGTACGGGATCCAGCAGAGACCGAAAAAACAGGAGCTTCAAAATACACAAGCATGAACAGAGAGGGAAGCATTACTGGCAAAACCAAACCCATCTGAGACACACAGACGAATCGTTGGATTGGGTTTTATGGCTGCTTTTTGTACTTGTGTTACTGTCAGCAGCACATTTCATTGTTATTGCTGTTCTCGTCCTGCTCTGCATAATGTGGGACTCGATATCAATGTGTCGATATGTTCTGTGAAGGCAGTTTGAAAGGTCAGGAGTGATGACAACAAGAGGGGAAACCGAAGACTGGGATGGTTTAGGTTCATCCCTGACATTCCCCTAAAGGTTGCACAGATAAATTAAACAGCATGAAGTCATGGGCAGCCATGTACTGTAAACACAAAGTACTACAGTGGAATTCTAGATGTTAGACAAGTTCAGTGTAAAGAGACTGGAAACGTTTCTTATTTTGATATCATGGACTCAAGGCCTGTTGAACACCATGTGGAACGCTCACGATACTGGAATGTTTTCAACACCCGGGTACCTCAACAGCAAGGTTCGTGTTCATTACTCTTTTTGTCTCTTCTTATTTTAGTCAATCCCCGAGCCTTTTCCTAACCCTAACCAAGTTGTTTTTATGTCTAAACCAAACCAAACCGTAACCATGACAGAGTCTAGACGTCCATCAGGACAACTCCACACACTGACAAATCACACCGTCATCCCGAGAGCCAGACTATCACACAAGCAACATGGCAGCTCCTGTCAGCGCAGGAGTTTGGCTTCATTATCAGACAGTGAGAAGAAACGGCATCGCGACGTCCATCTTTATATACAGTCTATGAACAGAAACCACTGACACTCAAAGCAGCCACGTGAAGCCTTAATATGAGATGATGAGCTCTTATTGATCCAACCATCCACAAAAACCATGTTTGTGTCATTAAGACAAATCAACTGGACACAACAATCAAGACAATGAGAAAAGACGTCAATCCACCTTTCACAATAAAAGCCCTAAACGTACACACACTGAGAGGAAACTCCTCATTCACATCATGTTTAGTGTCGTATATTCACGTTATGTCATTTCATTCTAGTGAAACAGACACATTCATTTGGTCAAGGGGATACGACTCCACTGACAGACGACCAAATGAAACGTTACAGCAAATAAAAGACAGATTTATATATATTTTAACATCGTTGGAAACATTTATATGATATAATGTAAGTTCACAATTCAACTAAATGTGGAACATAGACCTTTTTAAATGTCTTAATGCAGAAATGCCACAAACTGTGGGTTTAACCACCGGCAAATTGGCTTAAATATGGAATAAATGGACAAAGACAGAAACTAAAGGCACCTACTCTATAATTTTAGTTTATTTTAGTTAGTTTTACAAACACACAACGCAGTTTCAAGTTGTCTTTCTCTCATAGTTGTCGTTATTGCTGGTTTTCATCAAGAATATATTTGCTTATATAGAGAATAGAGAGTGAATTAAAGAAACACCAAGATGAAGAAACTGAAGAGAGAGGGAGGAAAGCACAGAGACAGGAAGTAGAGGAACAGAAGAAGAAGAGGGAGAGAGATGGAGGTCTTTGACATGGCCGCCCCTCGTCACAATAAATCACGGGCTGCAAAGTGTTTTAAAATGTCGGCCTGCCGCTGAGAGCAGCGGGCGGCCGTGATTTACTGCAGCCGCCTCGACGCCGAGCAGCGAGCTTCATTTTTAGTCACCAGCAGAAATGAGTCACATTCAATGTTTCTGCTGCCGAAACCAAACACAGCAGCTCTGTGTTGTCTCACAGTACGACTACATGTCCCATCAGCCCCAGGGTTCTGTTTATTCCACCACCTTCATAAGAAATAGGACAAAAAAAATGTTAATAAGATGAGCATTAGTGCTGAGTCGAGGCTTTTCTGTTCCAAAACGACCCGAGTGTAATTAAATGTTAAATCACTAAGACACTCTGCTGCCGCTGAAACAAAAGACGACACATTTTATACATTACACACACACTCTGAGGCTTTTCTTTAAAAGAAAAATGTCAGGTCAGAAAACAGAGAGAAAGGATGTGTTTACAAATTAAACCAACTTACAAGTCTGGGGATTTTTTAGACGTCTACCCACAGCTGCTATGATTCATACATTAGTTGTCAATTATTAACCAACATATGTGTGTTTTAACATTTAAAACCAGGTGCAACGTCTGCATGTTTTCACCTTAAAGGCCATAATGAACGTAGACAATTCCATCCAGTGTTAAATAAAATGCTCAGGTTTCAGGAGGTTTTTAAACAATGCTTTGGTCTTAATGGGTTAAATTAAACAAGAAGCAAGAAAAACCTGCTTCTTAAATGTAAATATTTTCTGATTTCTTTCCTCCTCTGTGACGTAAACTGAGCATCTTTGGATCGTGGATCAAACTAGACATTTGAGGACGTCGGCTTAGACTTTGGACATTTTACAGACAAAACAACTAATCGAGTAATCGAGATGACAATGAAAGTATCTGTTAGTTGCAGTCGGCTCTGCACACGTTATTTTACTGGTCGCTACCAGACGTTGGAGGTATTTTATTAAACTATCATTCCGTTCTTTTTCCTAAAGTAGAAAAACATCCCAGTTTGACGTCGAGGCTCAGTGATGTGTTTTTTATGCTTTTCAGGTGACGGATAAACAGACCGACGTTATCTCAGCTGTAATGAAGATGTTCAAATACCTGCAGGACACAGTGCAGGGAGTACGAAGCAGGACAAAGAGGAGGAGGAAGAGGAGCAGGCGTTGGAGGTTGAATGGGTGGAGGTGGAGCAGCGTTAACGGTGTTAACAGGAGGTCGAGTGGCTTCAGGTGTCAATGATGAATCACAACAACCTAAGGACCCTGTCTACAAGGTCAGCGGACCACACGGCCACTGAGTGAGGAGGTCACAATGTCACCTCAGGTTATTTCAATGCTTTCTGTCAATTCAATTACGGTTAGAGATTCAATTATGTAGTGTCTGAACCCATTATTTCATACAACACAGGGTTACAATTAGATGTAGTTGTATCCTGTTTGATGCTACATATACAAAAAGTCTGTTTCGTTCATTTAAAAAAATATTAAACTTTAAAAAAGGAAATCAATGTATAGAGAATGTAGATAAACAGATACAAGAGATGTTTTCTCAAAGTAAGTAAACTTCACAGCGGGCCCGATGTGAAATGTCAAAACTAATAAATTTCAATGACAAGACAAGAAAAGTTCAATAATTAAGAGACAGAGTAAAGTGAGCGCCGTTAAACTCCAGAAAACCTCAAAGTGTCTTAAAGTAAAGTCAGACTCTCCTGCTCTGTTGCTGATGGTGACTCTGGTCGTCATGGCTCCGCTGTTGCTATGGTTACAGCTGTGCGTTCTGGCCCCGAAGCACAGGGTGGTGATGCTGACGAACAGGTGAAATTACAGAGTGTGTGTGTGCTAAGCAGACACATCCACACAATGCGATTGATAACACACACACACACACGGTCGAGCAGATCGTCTCGCAGACATGGAGGCATGTGAGCGTTTACTCAGGGTGCGTTTGATTTACACTCAAACACTTGGAGACAAGCGTGTGGAGATAAATCAGCACAAAGATCCACAACACCTCTGCCTCATGCACGTAATGTCATTACGGTGGCCTCTGACCTTTGACCTCGGCGCTGTCGGTCTCTTCTGGGGTCAGATGGGAGATTACAGGTCATGTTTTAGTTTCATTACACCTGCAGCAGTTTGTTTGTTTGTTTGTTTGTCTGTTCAGGTTCAACCTCTGGCACCAGATCGAATGGCTGATATAGAAAAACATGTATATTCCCTGAAACGAAGTACGAGATGGTGTTATTAACAACAAATCTGTATTAAACTCAGGTAGTGCAGTTTTTTTCTTTTTCTTGATTTTTTCCATTGAAAAGATTCCTAAATTTTGCGAGAACTAAAAAAATTAAACGCATTCCATATGGAACATATTTAACATTGATACAGCTGTCGGTAATAATGTGAAGTAATGTGTAATTATGTGAAATATATATATATACTGTATATATAAAATATGGTTCAATTTGCTGCAGCAGAATATTCTGATGTTTCCTCTGTACTATGGCTCATACTGCCAAAAACACTGGGTCCTACATTTCCCACAGTGCAGCGGGATGGTGTCTCCTGTGTGATTTAAATGTGTTTCCTTTGGATTTAAAGGCGCAGTCTTTTAGATTTCTTCTTTCTGTGTGTTTTTTCTCTCTCTCTCTACCTGTCCTCTGGTTCCACTTTGTTCCTCTGTAAACTGCATCATGTTGCCTTGAAGACTCACTTAAGAAAGATGTGGACTGTCAGAGCTCTATTAAAGCTGACACATGCTGCTCTTTGGTATTTTACTTCAGATGAGTCACCGGAGCAGCTGCCTGTGGAGCCTCACTGAACAATATCACTGCCTTTTTTTAAATCTGAATATTATTTAAGAAAAGAAAGAAATCTGTACGTCTCAAGAGTACAAGTACACTAAAGGTATTACTGTTTACACCACAATAAGGAATCTGATCTCATGAGAGAATGTCAGGTTTTTACAAAAAGGAGCAAAAACAGAAAAATGCAAAGAGTAGAGCTTCAGATTTTTAGAGTTTTACTCCCATAGAGTTATGTCTCTCAGTAAAATCTGAATTAAGGATCAGTGAAATTTAATAGACAACACATCTAAAAAGGTTAAATCAACTCATTTCACTTCCCTAAACAACTCAAATGTAAATGTACAAGCAGATTGAGACGTTTCCATCTGTATCTGCGGTGAAACTTAAAGTCTCCTTGAGGAGCTTTAACAGAGAAATCACAGATAATTAAAGTGTCAGCTCTGTGCTCACAGGCGGATTAAAGCAGCAGACGACTCAGTCTGAACCTGCCGCTCAGGTGATGCTTCATCTGGGTTATTACCGCAGTGCATTTTGTGAACGTTCTGGCCTTCTGTCTGCAACTCGCATCTTTAAACTCATATTGTTCGTGTTATTTGATATCATGGCAGATGACAGACATAGATGGTAATGAACTGGACTGTTGGAAACCTTCCCAGCCTCCTGGACTTGATACTTTACAGGCTTCTGTACAAAGAGCTGGGATAACGTCAGTCTAAACATATGTCTCTGTTCTGTCTGAGTGACACCAAGAAACTGATGCACACTTTTCAACTCAACCTCCTGTCTGGTCTAAAACAAATGTTTTATGTTAACTACGGCTGATTCTGCTGTTTGAGGACTTACATGGACCAGCAGGAGAGAACACAACACACCTACTACCAACTAGATCTGGATGGGTTTATCAGTGTAATTACAGAGAGCGTTGCATTATGGGTTTGTAGCATTAATGTCGCTAGGCTAGTGAGTTTATTTCAGCAGAGGTCTGGTGGATCAGGTCTACAGATCAAATGAGGATCAGGTCTACAGATGAGGATGTTCTGAGGTAGAATCTGGATCCATGATGTGAATCTCAGTTTTCTACATGT
>JAPQRN010001639.1:0-11622 GCA_037367275.1 Coranthus polyacanthus | reverse complement strand
TACTACTACTACTACTACTAGTACTACTACTACTACTACTACTACTACTACTACTACTACTACTACTACTACTACTACTACTACTACTACTGGTACTAGTGGTACTACTGGTACTAGTACTACTGCTACTACTACTGGTACTAGTACTACTGGTACTACTACTACTACTACTGGTACTAGTGGTACTACTGGTACTAGTACTACTGGTACTAGTGGTACTACTGGTACTAGTACTACTGCTACTACTACTGGTACTAGTACTACTGGTACTACGACGACGCTCAACGTTCAACCATGATTCTAAACACATCTGTGTACACACATTTCACACATTTGGAAAAGATAAAACAGTCTATGTCCAGTGCTTTTATTCATGGTGCAAAACGCAGACAAATCGACCTTGTTCCCATTCTGTGTCTTGAAAACAGATACTGACGTGTGAAGTAGTCACATGAAACAAATGCTCCCGTCGAGTAAAGACCTTTAGATGAAGTGTGTATTTTCTTACTGAGGAGACGTCCTCTGATCAATTCTGACCGGCTGCACATTTTACATTGGTGCCAAGATGATTTTGTTTTGGTTTTTTTACATGCGATCAATACAAATTAAAAAAAAACTAAAATAAAATGTTTAAAACCTGAAGTTAATGCACCTTTCTAAAAGTAGCGTAACTTCTTCATCTAATCCACTGAAGACATCGTAAGGCCTTAAGTTCAGTTCTAGACTCTTTGAGGACCCGTTGAAAACCGATATGTGCACAAGAAAACAGGTTCAAGGTGCTAATGTGCAGCTGGGACTGTTCCAAGTCAATATTGAATCAATGTTTGGAGTAATATTGACTTTTTCTGTAAGTGCCATTCGCCAGGGTGTCAGAGAATAAAATTATGTAGCAGAGAGGAGCCACAATTATATCCAGCGCCAAAACCCCCTCGGCAGCTCCTATTCCCCGATGAAAACTCTGCAGTCTCCCAGGAGGAGACGCATCAGAGCACAAAACACCCACCGCAACGTCTGACTCAAAGGAGTGAAAAACAGAACAGACCGTAAAAGCTAACAGTGAGGAGGGCTTGGCCTCCTCTGCAGATGCAGAACCTGGGTGTGATTAAGGAGCTGGAGGAGGCGGCTCGTCCTCCAGGCCTCCGGGGCTGTTTTAAGAGAGGATGGAGGACAGACTCAATCTTTCATTTCGACTCCGAGTGTGGAGCCTCTCGCTGATCACTGTGGATCGGTACAGAAAATCCCCCTCTAACCACATCAGGGGCTTCTGCTCTATTCATTTTAATATGAGCCGTGCAGGAGTGGGAGGATAATACTCACATGGGGTTTGATCGGCGGCCGCGGTTGCCCTTCTTGCCGATGACGGGGGTCCCGAAGTGCTCCGGGTTGGTGAGAGGGAGTCGATCGAGCGTCTGCAGAGGAGACAGACAACAACACAGGGCCTCAGTGCCACTTTGGAAGAAGAAAGATTCACCCAGAAGGAAATCTCTCCATAGATCTCCATCATTGAACTGCCCAGCACAATTTACATACGGCCGTTCTGTTGTAATATCAGTTCATATCGACCGACGTGGATCGTTTTAAACAGCAGTTGAACTCCTCGATGCCACGATGGGACCATTCATACAGATAAAGATTTCATTTCAGCACTGCTTTAAAGAGCCACGAGTCCAGAAAGTAAATACTGATAAATGTCACATCATTATTTCTTTCAAATTAAAGGTTGGTTTTTGGTCCTGTTGAAGTAGAAGAAACCAGATGGTTATCAGTGGTTTGAAATTATTCATAATAAGATGACGGATACAATTTAAAAGACATAAAAGGATGAAGACGATGTAAAAGAAAAAACATCACAATATGATACGGTGATGACTCTCATATTCGTTTCATCGTCCAGCTCGATGTGAAAGACTGATAATGAAGATAAACCTGGATCAAATAAACTAGGACTGAGGCTGGTGTGAAACCTCATGGTTGTACTTACTTCACTCTCTGCAAAGTGTCGCGCTCCTTTCAGACAGAGAGACGAACGCCTCAGGGTCTTCTCGTCGCCGTCGTCAAACACTGCAGAGACGATACAACGGGAACAAACGATTAGGCCGATGTGTGGAGGCCAGAGGGGTCCGCAACGCAAACACAACCACAAAAACTTAAAACACAAATACACTCCAGCCTCATTCAAAACAAATCCTGGTGGACTTTAAAGGCGGAGGCGAATCCTCCAGCGACACTTTGAGCTTTATTAGAACACATTCACAGAGCCTCGGTTAAACACACAGACGCTTCCTCACATCTTTTACTTTGAAATGACTCGCCTGAGGACGGACTGGTTTGTATTTATGAACTGAATTAATCTTAAAGGACAAATACCTGCAGAGAGAAGTGAAACGACAAGGCCTGAAGGTGAAAAGTATGTCTTAAGGAGGATAAATGACTACATAACAATATTCACTAATTTAATAAGAGACATCATATTATTACACTAACACATTCTATACCTTAAATCTGGAATATCCACACTATGAAGGTTACATTTACTTTAGAAACTCACATAAATTAACCATAAATAAGTAACATTTCTCTTAAGACCAGTCACATACATCTACTAACTTTAAAGTGATACTAGACATTAAACATGTTTTTGGACTGAATTTTGTGACTTGATTGTGATGAAACCCATCACTGCTGGTGACACTTAAAAAGCAACACATATATAAATAAATATAGTCATTTTATGGGTGAAAATGACTCAACACACCACTTCCTGTTTTAAAATCCTCCTGAGCCTTCACACCTGGATACTGACAGAGTCGACGGAGTGTTTCACGTCACTCTACGTCATCAAATATGTATAAAAAACATCAGCGTTGACGTCCACTTGTCCTTCAGTCAGAGTCTGACAAACCTCCTTTATTTTCCAACAGGGACTGAAGCTGTAACGTCGCTCTGTTCAGAACCGACTCCAATTACGGCAGTGATTTTACTTCGTAAAACCCGCTGCCTAGATTGGTTCCTTTGTCACTTTGAATCTGAAGTAATGTATTAAAAGTCACACAACAACAAAGGCTGCTCTTTCTGTTGGTGAACTCTTTCATTGTGCAACATGGATCTAATGAACTCGACATGTTCACAGACTGTGATGATAAAACCTACTGAATCTGCTGCTATAGTTGGAAACAATGAAGCTAAGCTAAAAGTTACAATAGTGGTATTTATGTGAACGTCGAGGACAATGTGGACCCGGTCGAGACTCTGGAAAAGAGGTTGACTCAAGTTTACAAAGAAAGCTTGAGGCTAGTATTTTAGGTTTAAGAGACCTTCAGGGCTTCAGTTCCCTGCACTGAAAATATTATAAATATAACGTATTGTATATAAGATGGACGTCATGAGAGCGCTTCAAAGTTGAAGGCGACCCCCTCCATCTCCCCCTGGTGGTTGGCTGCAGTATAGCTCATAAGCCCCTCCCCCTCCACGTTATTCAATGAGACGTTGGTCAAACTAAAAACTTAAAATACACAACCAATACATTTTATCCAAAGGCGATTTTGGACTTTTTAGCTACATTTGTGTTCAGATTGTCATCTTTTGGATCAATGTGTTTGGATGTTATTTGATTTTATAAAAACAGGTGATTGACAGTAATGACCAATCGTGCTCAAGAACGTGTCCGACGTGCAGCTGGGAACCAATCAGGCAGCTGGACATGACCTGTGACCGTGATGTTTTGACTTTTAGCTGCATGATTTGATGAAAAAAGTCACATGTGATTATTGAACAAGATTATACAAGAACCTAAAAACTACAAAAAAACATGCTGTGACTCTAATTTTGCAGCTTTTCCACAAATCCTCTCTGCTCAGTGTCAATAAATCCAAAACATCACCAGGCAACAGAGGTTGTGTTTATTATTAGATCCCTTTAAATCCTCCTGAATCTGGACGTGTACATTGCAGCGTTTTGCTTTTACATAACAGAACAGCCTGATGTTGCAGCTCAGATTTTTCCACAGTGTGAGGAAACGGCATCACAGCGTCCACCTTTACATACAGTCTACGTTCAGATCCTACTCCTGACTCCACGACTCCATCAGCCTCTTGATGACATCTGAACGCTTGTCAGAATCCAGCAGTGGGTGGAGCTACAGACCGGGGCTGAGGTTACACTTTAAACACAATATGAGGTTTATGATTTACATGTGCCGTCCATTATCAGCTGCTCGAATACATTCAGCAACAACAATATGAGGAAAACACTTGGGGCAGCTTTAACAGTGACGGCACTTGTTTTGCTATTGATGAATGAAAAGAGTGAAAATGTGCCAAGACGAGCGTTTCCAGACAAGGAAAGCCCCATGGGCAGCCTTAAGCAACAAGCAGCTGCTGAGAGACTCTGCACGCACAGCCTGGATTATCTACAACACCGACTGTCTAAGAGCACACTATCTGTGGTAACGCATCTGACTTGTTGCATTACTTTAATATTCACTCGTTGTATTCTAAACCTGTATCAGCCTTTTTACACCAATACAATTCTATTATCACCTCTTTTACCAGCATCATCACCATTTCTAAAAACTCTAGAAAGTTCTTGAAACAACTCACATATTCCAGGTTGGGTAAAGGAAATGCAGACCCCTCTGTGTTGTTCACTGTACAAAAACATTTGTATGAAGAGCAGCAGGCTCTGAGAGGACGAGGAGGCTTGTTATTGACTTACCAACAGTATATATACTGGCGTCGGTCAGCTTATTGATTGTAGCCTCCTGGTAAACTCCATCCTGATTCTTCACCTCGACCACAGCCCCGACCTGAGGGACGGATGTTACGTATTCACATCACGACTCATTCATCAAACACATAATCAACTGAGCAACATTTAAATTAACCACAGTTTCACTGACGGGTGCTTTTTCAGCACGGTTCAACCCTTTAAAGTCCTCACTATGAACAAAACAATGGAAATATTTGATGGTTTTTAACCACTTTTATTTCCTTGGACCTTTACCATAAAAGGCCAATTAAACCATTTGGTAGAGCATGTTTTTAGACAGTAAAAAACTATTTACATAATGCATCAGCCTGTAAACAGAGTCCAGACGAGGTGCTCAAGACTCGTTGGATTACAACATACTGGAAGGTAATTATGGGATTTCTATTGTCCTAGAGCTTCAAACCCAGGAGCAGAGATGTTCAGTCAGGTCCAGTTCAACACTTTTTCAATAAGAACCAGTCACTCAAAACAGACATTAAAAGGTTAATGTGATGTGATGTGAAGGTTAAAAGAGACCCGTTGTTTCTGAGAAAATAAAAGACAATAAACGGGAACCTGTTTAACGATAATAGATGTGAAATGATGTGTGTTGTGACAGACAGACAGCGACGTCCGTCCTTCAGCCTCACCTTCAGAGGCCCTTTGATGTTTTCATCATGAACCTCAGCCGTGGACAGATCTGGTTTAAAGGTCACCTGGAGAGAAGAGAGGAGAGTCAACACACAGTCATCTAAAGACCCGTGGACTGAAGGAACACGGTGAAGCAGGGCTTGGAGATACGGCCAGATACGTCATTACAACACAAACATTAGTGTCAGACGATATCAAGAATTCACACAGTAAACGTCAAATCAATTCTTTACAGCTGATTTTTAAACCTGAGTCAAAGTCGCTAAAAACAGTTAAATTATTTGTAAAAGATGAAAACGAGGTGAAAAACCACACCGCCTCTGTAGCCTTTTCTTTTTTCTTTCATTTTCATTATTTTAATTAAATCAAAATAACTAAATAAACCCTAAAGACTAGAATGTTTTCCACACAGACCCTGAACTGCTGCTGGTCTGGTTGTAGCCACATCAGCTGCTGCCAACTGTGGTTTTCTATTGTTAAGATTTGGGCTGCAGAGCCTGACTGTCCCCATTCCCGTCTCTGTCCATCTCCATCTCTATCTCCATCTCTATCTCCATCCCCATCTGTCCCTATCCTCGTCTTCGTCTTCGTCTCCATCCTCCAGCCTCCTCTCTCTAACAGAGGCCCAGCAGATCCTAATCTGATCCGGTTGTGGTAATCTTAAATGATCACAGTGACCTGGCAACACTGTGACAGAAATGACCAAAAACCAGGTGTGCACACGGTTACATACTGCATTTTCCAAGAAGCATGTGTGAAAAGTGTGACGGCAGCCAGAAACACAAAATCTGCTTAGTATTACACACACTTTCCCCGACGTTATGGACCAAAATGTTCTTGTGCTTCCTCTTCTGTTTCCTGGGGGAAATTAAAGTAATTTTTCAGCGCATGTACAAGTAAAACGGTAACATAATTATGCCAGAGAAGAAGTGGCTTCACTTTTATTGACTGTGATTCAGTTTGGAATCAACCACCGTACCAGAGTGGAGGAAAAAAAGATGTTAAGCACCCTGTCTTAGAAAACAAGCCTGCAGGAAACGCAGAGATGACGCTCTCGAGTCAGATTCAAATATAACAACACCAGAAACAGCAATCAAAGTCAGCATGAAGGCAGGATCAAGACAATGAATGAAAGAGATGCAGAGTGGAAGACGCTGCTGAATTGTCAGGTCATTAAATAAGAGGGAAGAGAAAGGAATAAAGAGCTTCCTGAGGCAGATAATAACACTGCTCAGCAAAGGCGACTCTTCGGGAGTCGCTTCTTCACTGGGAAGCAGAGCAGGAAGTTCACCTCACTGAGAAAATGTCAATACAACCTGACCCTTCTACCCGACAGCGCTGCTGATGAGACACAGGTCTGGAACTGTGCAAACAAACTGGATCGCTACAGAGAGTCTACAACAAATGCTGGAGTGAGACATCAAACACATCGTAGACAGAAAAGACGCTCAGTCCAGAGAATTTAAGAGAAGAGAATGTGTTCATCGGGAGCCTCCAGTCCGGTGTAACGGTGGAGAGAGCTGCACACGGTTTCACTTTGCTAAATTTAAAATACAACTGACAAACAGTGAAAGTAGCTGGAAATAAAACTATGGAGTCTTTGAAAGGGGACTGATGCTGCTGCTCTGCACAGATATAGAGCTAACATGACAAATCGATAGACGATCGGGTGAAAGATCTATCTGCTGTTTGTTTATGAGAGCTGCAGAGAAGCAGCAAATCCAACCTCTCTGAGTTTTAGGGACTCGAAGACCATGTCACCTTACGCTCCAGGAAAGTATGAGGGACAATATTTGGAATTTGTTAAACCAATTTCTCCCTAAAACTTTTTCTGCTCGTGGCTCCAAAAAAACAAAATGTCTTTCATGTGTCTTCTGAACCCAAATGTACAAAAATATATCATGAACTGCCATGATGTTTACATTTTACTGACTCTTCCACTGTGTCTGAAAGTCTCTTTCACATCATCGTTGTCTTGTTACGTCTTGTTACATCGTTTTCATCTCGTTACTTGTTTTACATCTTGTTCCATCTCTTACCTCTCCTCTACATTTCACATGTCTGTGTCAACATTTATAGACTCCTTCACTTTTCTTCTAATTTAATTCAGAAAATGAATTCACATATCATATTATCACTATGTATTTGACCTGATAAAAACAGCTCCTGGCTCTACACTGTTAAACAATTAATCTATTCATTAGAAACAGTCTCTGCTGAACATGTTAGCTGCATCCATACACAAATACTCAAAGAGTCTGTCAAGCTGAACTCCTCATCTTCACGTTGACATGTTCTGTGTTTGACATGTTGTATTTCTTCACATGTAGTTTAATGTCAATCAGCATCTGTTTGTCAGACCAGAGGATGTCATTTTTCCTCTCTAGAAGTTCTCTGCAATGAAATCTATCGTGAAAGCAGAAATGCCCTGTGAACACTGCATCACGTTGTCATGGTCCATGTGTCGGCTGATTTATGCGGTTTTAATCTCGACAATAATTTAAAAGTCTTGTGTTGTGCTGGTTACGGGGTCACGTCTGATTGATCCGATGTGAGCTGCTCAACATTCACTTGGAGTAACACTGTCACGGTGCTAATTCACTTCTTTACAAGTCTTCTAGTACAGATCATCATCATAAATAAGAAATGTCAAATCTCTTCACTGGCTTTTAGAAATCAGTCAAAAGACAGCGGCGCCATATGCTGCGACGGCCGACTTTGTTAAACAAGCAGACAGAGATTAATGAACCGAAGAGGAATTCATTACAGTGAAGTATTCGCATTCACAACAACCAGCCAATAATCAGCACGTTTCAACGTTTGTGGAGCAGAGCACACATTCGCATTACACTTACGCAAAAACAAACACTCAGCCAATTAGCATGGTAATTAATTTATGAGCTGAGACTGTCTTATTAGCTTAAATGTACTCCATAGTGTTTAAACTCGGGCATCTCGCGGTCGACTTTGTAACGTGGTTTGTGTCAGTCCACTAGACAGGAAGGCGTGTCATTTGATGATTTCAACTGGTGCCAGAACGCAGAGCATCGCTGCTCCTTTGTCTCTACAGGGGGATCTACACAGTGAAAAGCCAGCGACCAATCTTTGTTCCTCCCACACACTCTTAGCAGAACGAGAGATGAGCGATCTGTCTCTGTTGTATTATCCAGATGCTCCAGACCCACTGGGAAATGAGATACTGTACTACGAGCATCGAGCCGCTCTGCTCTGCCGCCGCCTCGTAGCCTGGAGGAGGAGAGGCCGCTTCAGGACGTGACCGGCGCCTGGTGGGCCGGGCCAGGCCGGACCTGCACCTGTCACAGCAGGACCCCGGATCGCGGTTTCAACTGGATGAGCAGTAAAAACCGGCAGGGCAGGTTAGCGTAGTGGAGACGACACAGCTGGTCGTCATCACACACGACTGTTAATGTCTGAAGCAGAAGTAAATGTGTTTATCACATCCTGGAAAAATGTGTGATTAACCATCCAGACATTTTTGAATGACTAAAAAAAATAAAAATCACCATGTCTATGAGATTTAGACTGACTCTAAAAGGTAGATGTAATAAGGAACGTTTAGAACAGGAAAAAGACGTGGCTCAAATGAACTATTTTTATTACAAACCAGACAACTGTTGAACTGAACATCTACGTCTAAGTAATTAATCAATAAACATGGAACTGAACATCAGACGAACCATAAAACTACGTGGGAGACATTTTTATCTTTTCAGCTGTTATTTTCCCTCAAACCAGGTCTGGTTTGTCTCATGGTCTTAATTCATCGTATGATCTACTTTTCAGAGGAATCGTACAGATCCTGTCATTAAAAAAAAAAAATAACAGTGTTGTCATAACATGTGTGCTCACCTCACATTTGTTTTAAATGGCCCATTTTTCAGGGTAATTACGGTATTTTACCTATGGGTCTGTAGCGTTAATGTCACTAGCACAGGTCGCTAGGCTAGTGAGTTCACTTCAGTTTGTTCATAGCGATACTAAGCAGTGTTCTCTGCTCATTTTCATCTCTTCATTCTTTTAAAAAGGAGGCTTTAAGGACCCAGATAGAGCTGCACCATTAAATGAATCACAATATCAGCCTGTGTAATTATATCATCACAAAAGGCTGCAGTTTAAAGGTTGAATTCAAAACATGCAATAATAAAGTCACTACATTTTTTTTACACTAGTTCAATTTGTATGTTTGAGCTGAAAAAAATGACATATTTCACAGTGATCAGAGCATTTTCCTTGAAAACTAAGCAAATAGACTCAAATTGCAACCGTCAAGAATCACAGTTTGAATTTTCACCAAATCACGGGAACAATAAATGTCTGATGATACAGATGAGTCTGATGGTTTATGTTTGACTGGTTCGTACATGTTCAATAGTCCAGTTACCTCAACTCATCTCACCTTCAGACACACATTTTCCTCTAGTCATTAAGTCATGACCCACAGAATTCAAATGGAGCAAATAAATGTTTCAAAAACAGCAATCATTCCTCTAATACTAAACTGAGTGAACGTCACCTGCTGCTAAAGATTCTGAATAAAAGTAGAAAACAAACACACGTGTGGAAGCTGTTTCAGTCGGTTTCGAAGGTTTGGTGTTCTCTGATGTGAACACATGACACCCACAACTAAATATATAAATACAGTGAACTTCAGGTGACTTTTTGAGGCGGTTTGTTTCCTTTGTGCTTCTCTGAACTGGGAGCAGCAGTTCGACTGAACTCTCACAGACACAGGATGGCTCATGAGCAGTGAAATGTGACTTACCTTGGCCTTGACCAGCCTCTTGGCCGTCTTGATCTTGGCCTCGCAGAAAGCCCCTCGGTACTTGGCGCTCACGTCCGTCCCTACTGTCAAGTAGGGGGGCTCCTCCAAAGTCTGAGGAGGAGAGAAAGGAAGAAGAGACTGTGAATACATGTGGTTTCCAGACGCAGGTGGATTGTCAAAGCTCAGGCAGGACACGCTACACGACAACCCGCCCGGCTTCGGGATTCATCCATGAAAAACACATCCCATCTGCTGTGGGTACTGGAAAACAAGAAGCGACTTTACGAGCGCTTTGAAGACGCCGTCGGAAACACGCAGCAGCGTCTTGTGTCATCACTGGATGTTCATCAATGGCCCCCCCCTCAAGAACAGATTTGCAGAGGGTTGGGGTGTGTGGAGGAAACGGACAGATGATGTGTATGTATTCACTCAACAGGCTTAAGAACAGGCCTAATCTAAGACGTATATTTAGACATGTTTCAGCCAAACTGGGCCACGCCTCCTGTTGACACTGACTTCACTGCACATTTTTCACTATCTCCTCTAGGACTGTTTTAGCAGCGGAGGGAAAGGAGTTGGAGTACATTGTTTTAATTAAATGATTGAAAAACTATTTTACATTCAGCCTGATTACTGTATGAATTCCTTCTTTGTCTCTCTCTGTCGTATTTATTTCAATCATTACTAAACTGAGTTTAGCTGTTACTTAAGAAGTGAGTGAAATTAGAAAAGAGTTTAACCAAAAAATTAAGCAACTAGTGATAATGAGCAGATTTAATGAAATTAACAAGCTTTTCCAGGATAATCTCTAGAATGAGCATGTGCTCTTATTTTGAAGGACAGACGTTTTCTACAGGAAGTACCGACTTAAAAACAAAACCAGCAAAAACTCCACACATTTTACAGAGAGAAGCTAAAAACTAGATAAGCTGGTGTTTTCCAGAGAAGACGAAGGTGAAGAGGTCAAAGGCCACGTATGATGACATCATGAGTGACATCTCTCTTTTCCTGACCTTTATATCAAGTTATTTTTAGTTCATAGACTCGTTAGTCAAATCTAAATAACCCTCTGTCCTCGACACATGTCTCCACTTCCTGTATCCATTGTTTCAAATTAAAAGCCTGTGCAGAGTCAACCACATGATACAACATTTTAAAACTCTGAAACAGCAACAACGCTGCAAAATGTATATGAAGGAAACCATACAATGAATAAATAACAACACAGGCTACAAAATACACGAGAAAACTACATTGTGGAAAACATCCCTCAATTCAATTCACACTTCGTATCCACCAGGTTTCAGTAACAAACTCCTGAAAACACCTGAACCTGTGAGGAACGTTCAGCAAACCCTGCAGTGGCGCCAACACACACACACACACACACACACACACACACACACACACACACACACACACACACACACACACACACACAC
>JAPQRN010001638.1:0-10000 GCA_037367275.1 Coranthus polyacanthus | reverse complement strand
TATCACGCTGTTCTTCTTAGAGTCAGTGCTGTATTTGGAAAACTAAATCTTTTCTATCTTTTCTTATAACCACACCACACACGAATCGTAGTTTTTACTTTGGCTCCTGTTCTTGACAGAGGAGGTGAATAAATCTAGCTTGGTTTAGTGCAGGTGGCTCCATTCAACGACTGCTTCACACTCTGCTGCTTTCCTCTTATTTCACTAATGCCCTCTTACGCTCCCTCTGTCTCTTTCTCTTTTTGTCACTCCCTAACTCTTATGATCTCTAGTTTTCTCTCCATTTCTCTCTGTCACTCCCTGTTTTCTTTCTCTTTTTACCAACGTGTTGTTTTATTATGTTCCTTACTAACTAACATGACATCTCCAAGTACCATATTGGTAAAGAATCAGTACAACTAAGCAATACATGAAATTATTTCCTGATGCTCAATCGAACACATCTGGCATTAATAAAGAAGAAATAACAATAGAGAAAACAATCAGCAATATTTATGAGAAAAATATGGTAGAATTCACATGATAACACATAATGATCTGATCCTAGAGTTACTCCCTTTCACAGCTGAGTGCTTTATATTATCCTGCATTTATTCATTTGCTCCTTGCTGTCTTTTTTTGGGGGCATGCTTGTCAGTCATCGTATGCATATGAGTAATTATCTGCAAAAACACAACATTACAGCAAAAGGATGTAGCTAAATCCATATTTACAGTTAATAATATCTATATAATATTTCAGGCTAATAGCTTGTCTTAGTAATTACACAGAACCCCTGTGTTAGAGGCAGCCAGTCAATTCACAATGGAGTGAGAAAAAATAGAGTGCAACCCTATTGTGAAACAAATGACATGGATGGTTTGTTTTATTAATGGCTTATTGAAGCTTACAAGACATTATGACCCAGACCAGTGTAACATTTAATTATTAAAACCTCACCTGCCCCCTCTAGGGCAACGTAGCAAAGTGTTATGAGAAGCTAGAAAATAATAAAATGCATACAACTGGGTACAACCTCTATAAATACTAACAGCAGGTAAAAGGCACACTGCATCGGCTTATGAAGCCACATTATTACATGCACATTAAAAGCAAAATCATTTGCAGAACACGGAGCCTGTAATTCCCCTATAGATTCATATAAATGTAAATCTTTCTTTTAATGGCATCAAAAAACAGGGGTATAAACTAACTCTCAGTGCATATACCTGTGGGTCATTCACCCCACTGCTATCTTACTTCTCACACTCTGCATCTCACTGAGCCTGTTTCATCATCCAGAATATTTCTGCGGAGACACTATAGAGGCAGACAGCTGGTCTTGAGTGGCCAATTACATCCGTTTATCTCCCTTCCAGGCACAGCTGTGATCAAACGGAATGAAGAAACAGGATCAAACAGCGAGGCTAAAAATCATTCTTCCGTTTCGTTCGCTTCTCTTTGCAGCTTCCCTCTGCCTGTTTCTGTCTCTGTTACTTCCTCCCCATGCACTTCCATCCCTCCCTCCTGCCTCTATGTATACACACTTCTTCATTTCTCTATATTTCTCTCTGGAAACAACAGAGGAGAGGCATCTGTAGAAGCTTACTGCTTCACCCTGCGCTGCCTTCATGCTATAGTCATAGTTAGAAGAAAAAGTAGTTGCTTAACTTTTAAGAATGCCTGCTGTCTGGTAAAAACAACCTATAGGTGGAACAGAAACTTCAGTTTCTGATGTCGAAGTCAAAGTTTTTGTCCATTCACTCTGAGCTCCCTGCTTGCTGAGCTAAAGACTCACGCTATACTTCCATCTTTGGCAGTTTACATTTGGATATGTTAGTCAGCTGCCATTTTTCTGGACAGAACATTCTCAGAAACACTGATGGCTGCCTTGATCATACAAGATTTCCCTGATGTGATAAATGAACTGTGCAGTGAGTTCCCTGGGGTGAAATGTCTCAAACTATTTGTTAGTTCCGCACTCGCATCGAGGGTGACGTAAATAATGCTTCCACTGTGCTCTCTGTACACTGTGTTTCTCCAAAACAACATTTGGCAGAAAGGACACTCAATCCAAGTCATGAGATCTCCAAAAGCCCCAGTTAGCCTTGTAAATAAGCCCTAAACCAATAAAACCTCGAATTCAGCCAAGTTCCTCACACCCTGCTCACTCTCCTGTCTCTTTCCAGTTCAAATCATGCACACACAAACTATCTCAAAAGAGAAAATGGGCATGAGGAGAGATTAAAAACTCATTCAAACAAGTTGTCAGACTCTTCAACATAGATGGTCATGAGGTTTCTTTACAGACAGCGACAGTGTGACTGTGGAGAAAATGTAACACGGTTCAGGCTATAGATCTCTTTGAAAGTGGATAAATAGTAGTTTGTCTTTTCTCGTTGGCTGGGGCATTACAAATGACCCATAACGTACCAGTGGTAACAGAGAAATTAAGTTTTGATCCCATTTAGAACCCGTGCGTAAAAATGCGTTACACAAAGAGCGACCTTAAACGCCTCTGCCCAGCGCAAAGAGCGTACCATGCTGCCTTGCCATCCCTGAGTGAATGTACAGCAAATAGCTGCTATACCTTTTATACATGGATATATCAGAACCTATGCATATATGTATGGAGACAAACTGCGGGCGGGAGTCACATGCGGTTCCAAGCCGCATCGCTCACAAACAGACTCCGTAAACTCCAAACTGAAACGGATAGTCGTGTGACCGAAACGCCGGTGATGGTGACAGCAGCCCGGTCACATTCTCGACACACAACCAGTAACCAGCAATATTCACCAGTTTGTTACTTCAGAGTCTTTCGAGGAATGTTTTATAACTAAAAAATGAAGTAGCATGTGACAAGGTTTTTACGATCCATGTTGAATATCTACCTTTCAGACCCGGTGGGGATATTAACAGGAACAGTGGTCTATATTCAGTTATTAGCCTATATGGTGGAGTGACACCAGCTGTGTTGTGTCGGTAGTGATAGTCTGCAAAATCTAAAAAGTTGTCCGCGAGGAGAGGCAGGTGACTTAAACGAATGAGGAATTAATTTATGTTTTGTTGAAATAAAAAAATCATAACTTGACTGTTTTCTGTTCGCGGCTTTCTGGCCTTTGGTTGACCACTCACTTCAGGCCGTTCATTCAGTTCTTAATTTGACCTTTTCCTGTTAGATCTCAGTGCCGCGCCGCTTCAGAGTGGAAGCAGATCGGAGCCAGGACATCCCGAAGCAGCGATTTCCCCAAAATTGTGATTGCTCATTAACGGACCGAAGGGAGGCGAAAGGTGTTTGGTAGCACCTGTTATTTTAGAACATGTAATGATTTTGGTTTTGAACTTAACATTCATTTTACATTTTGTTATGACGGGGGGCAAATTTTTCACGACAAAGCACATTTACTCCCCTTTATTGACGATGTATTTGTGAGGTTGAAGAGAAAAGGTTAGTTCACAAAGGAGCTGTTTGATATCTGTTTAACACCTACGCGTGACACTGGCATTTTGGCGGATAGAAAATGTGTCAAACTTACCTCCGTCCTCTGCTTTGACTGCTGAAGGCAAAAGAAAAGCCAGTAAAGATCCACAAAACCATATCAGTAAATCCATGCTTGTTCCTCTTCTGTGGAGAAAACCTCCTCTTCTGTATTTTTTTTCTGTTTGGGACAATGCTGTTGTACAGAGTCCCCCTGTTTCCACAGTTATCTATCGTTTAAGTGTAACACCAGCCGTGTGTTCAAAATCCACTCCAAACGCCGGGTGCGTTCACCGGGCTCTTCAGTATCACGCGTGTTAAACTATACTTCAAGTTGTACCAGTTCGTGACACTGCTTCTCTCCTGGGGAAATAGATCTGCACAGTCTGCACGAATTGATCTGAAATAAACGCAAATTTTACTCAACAAATTGTAAAGCCGCAAAATCCATTTCGTTGCGCTCAGTGGGCAGCACTGTGTCCGACTGCTGGTCACAACGCGAGTTGGGATACAGAAGTCGACACCGATGACAGATAGAAATCTTCAGTTTAAAACAAAGTAGAAACCACTGGTTGAAAACACCAGAAACCAACAGAAACATCTGTCGACAAGCATTAAGTTTGAGAAAACCTGAAAAGAGTCTTTCCTCCTTGTATCAACCAAATATTCCCAAATCTTTTGCTCTGACTCTTTGCTTCTGATGCATTTACTTAGTAAAAACACTTGAGATTAAGAAAAAAAAAAAACACGTATTTTCCTCTAAATATATTGTTCCCACAACATTTCGTTCTTGCGCAAAAGAAAACACAAGATCTTCTGGAAGAGGCAGCTCCGGAGTGCATGCGTAAAAGTGATCGGTTGAAAAATAAACGTGCAGCCCCTGTGCTCTCTTCCTAAAAACTGTGCGTTTCGGGGCTAAACCACGCTCTTCTATGCCCGCTCCCCTCTGTCTGACGTTCTGTTAATGTCTCTCTCTTGCTGTCTTTCCTTCTCCCGGCAGCTCCGGCAGTGCGCTCCTTCCTCTCCGATCTCCGCCGGGTTTGTGGCAGCGAGCAGGACTGCTCACTCAGTCCCCAGTCTCGATGTCCGTGCACGCCGTGCGCGCGTCTGTATCGGATTACAGTAGGCACCTCGTCCCGCCTCCATATAGCCCCACACTGATTAAAGAGCAGTTTTTGCCTCACCATCTTTAACCATCCTCTATCTCCCACTCTCTCCGTCTCTTTTATTTAGACCAAAATTCTCTCTCCATTTACACCCCTTTTGTTCCTCTATCTATAGATTCTCCCTCTTTCATTTGCTATCTTTCTTCCTCCTTTAATTTTTCTCTCCCTCTGCCTGGCTATTTTAAGAGAATAGAGGGAGGTAGAAAGAAGAAATGCAGAAAACAGATAGAGTGAAGTGGCCCACAGCACAGCTTTACAAGCTTTGTAGAAGTGTTAGGAGCTTTTACTGGTGCAGGTTTACAGCATGGGAAAACTGACCATGTGCAGGCATTAAGTAATGAAAATGAAAAAGATTGTAATTCACAACTCAGTGGCCAGTTAACAACAGAACATTATAATGTGATAATGAGTTACTTTGAGGGTTAAGAGCAGAATCTCCTTCTTTTAATGACACGGACAGATTGATTTGTCATGCACAGTAGCCGCTGTGGTAATACTGTTTGAGTTCCTAGATGCAGAAAGTCACACACACACACACACACACACACACACACACACACACTGTGTACACTCACATTTGTCTGCAGGCCAGGGCAAAAAGCTGTTTTCCAAGGGCGCATGGGTCAGTGGCAAACAGAATCTAAACAAGGGGAGGAAGATATATACAGCAATGCAGTGCTCACACACAGATAAACATGTACACAGCCTTGGACGTGTGCTGATACACACATAGGAATGGGGTTGAATGACAAATATGGGGAAAATTTCATTTCATTCCATATATATTATAGGTGATTGAATTTCTGTACACAAGTGGAAACCCCGATTCTCTCTCTCTCCTCCCTCTCTCTTCCTTTGCTCTCTCAGTATAGTATAATACAGAGAGGATGTCAGTGGGAGGTGTGTTTTCAGGCCTGCACCAACACCAAAGCTTGCGGTCCACGAAAACCAACCAGATCGTGGCTTTTGCACTGCCTTCCCATGACACACCCTGCACACATTCAAACAGATGCACAGGCCATAATAACACAGCTGAACTCACCATTGACCACTCAGTAAAAATCATGTTGTGCACTGCTGAGTTATCTCGTGGGAAGAAAACCCCTTTGAAACCTCATCTCTCTTAATAACAGGGAGGGAAATCACACGAATCCTGATCCTTTTTTTACAACATGCACCTCTTACCCTCATCCTGCAGACATATTTAATATACAAGTACTACTGACTAAAGAATAACCTACTGAAACAATCATCACAGCAAAACATTAACTTATTTCTTCTCAAAACATTGTTAGTTATGTAATTAATGTAATCTGAAAGAGAATATTATTATTTAAAGAGTTACAGTTAATTTGCATATTGTGTAAAACGAAAATATATACTTTTCTTTAATACAAATGGCAGGTTTTTTCCCAAGTGCAATCCATATTAGTATTTAACAGCTTATTTACCATCCTTCGATTCTGGTCATTTGGCTTTCAGTCATTTCATGTAAACATTATTTGTGTTATATTTATATGGAGAAGATGAGCCAAATAATACTAAAATTGCAGAATTAGGTAGAATTGGGTGTCTTTGACTGGGGTACCTGAGGACCACAATACATTGGTATTTTAAAAAAGCACTAATTAAAACAGAAACAGTAAACAAATAAATAAATTTGAAGTCATTAGGAAAAAATTGATTATTGAACTAGAAACCACTCAGGAAGTGTAAACCTCCACCAAGATTGAATTCCCACATCATTCCATCCCCAGTAATCACATTGGCTTCATACAGATAATGATTCACAGCAGTTTCCTATTAATGCTCAAACCATAAAATGTAGCCCAAAACCCTGATTCTGAGCACTTGTACTGACTGATGCTGATTATACTGTTTATGCAAATTTAGCAAATTCACTCAGGATCTTATTTGGGAATTCCAGAAGACAATGGTCAAAGATACCTTTGAAAAACACATTTGAAAATGAAATATCTGTACAAAATCTTGAGATGTACTGATTTTTTTTGGAAGGTCACAGTTGTTGTGGGACTAGATCTTGACACTATACACGGATGTGGTGAATTAGAACCAGATCAGATCAGTTTTTTTTTTTAGATATGATTTTTCTTTTTTAAATTTCGCTCCATCGTAACAACTGGGAATTGTGGGAATTCTTCCTGACGTTGACACTTGATCTAAAAGAGGCAAAATTGAATAAACTGTAGTCACTGTCATCAGGAACTCACACCAAAAAAGAAAAAGTCTGGATGATTTATCTATAATTGTGAACGCTAGCTTGCTGGAAGACAGACAAAAAATGGCAGTAAAAAGATACCTTCCCCGGTGGAGGTAAAAGTTGGAATGATAGATTAAAACCCCTGTGAGTTTATTTGTGGGGTCTGCAGGTACCCAGTCAACATGAGAAGATAACTGACTCAAAAAGTGACGGTCCATTATTTCACTAATTATAGCCTTAACCAAACTTTGACAGAAAGCTAAAACAAACAAACAGTTCTACCTGTACAATTGCTAGTCTAAAGGTAAGTGAGTGGTGTGAGTGCTGGACAGTAACAGGTGACACACAGGCACACGTACACACCACCACGCTGTCATGTAGATGTGTCCTAACATCTCTGGAGGTCTGGAGGTATTAAGTTCTTTTTCCATGACAGGTCAGTGTGTGTGTGAGACAGTAACTGTCACTCAGCTCATTCCTCAGGTCCCTCTAGTTGTGCGACCTCTGTAACCTGTCCCCCTCTTGCCCCCCTCTTCCTGTGTCTTTCCACTGAAACTGAACCCGTCGCGGCCAAGTGGAATCTGACAAGCGATGAGAGCGCAGAGCAATCACATGCTAATATCAATGTAACATACTGAGCTGTCAGAGCTGGAGTTTGTGGAAATTTCTAATGAAATCGGAGAATATGAAGAGACGATTGAGAATCAAATGATACTTGCTGTTATGCTGCGAACATTACATCTGCAAGTTGAATTCAGAAAGAAATAAAATGTGTTTGAGCTGAAGTAATGAAACTGGTTTGTTAATTCATATTGAAACAGTAATGATGCATAAAAGCACCTGAAATCTTAATAACCGCAAGTGGGCAGGGATAGTTTGGAGTAAGAAATAATCCTTCTGAATTCACACCAACTCACCCCATGAGCCAGAGCCTTCTGGACTTTCCCTTCACACATTCTTCTGTATAACTTACAACAGTATGCTGTGAAACTAGGATATGCAAATCCCTAACACCTTTTCTGCTTGCCAAGTGGTGGACTGGATTTCCCAGAAGTCACCATTGACATCTCTGAAAATCCATTTTAGGGAAATGGTCAGAAAATACCACCTGCGTGCTGACAGAAAAGTGACCCTGTTTTACCTCGCAGTGGAATGACTGCAGGAATCTCATGTTAAAGAATGTTGAGAATTGATCAGTTTTGGACTCTGACTGGTCACTAAATCATCCTCAACACATCTAACGATTAGCAAAAAAAGTAGAATTAAAATTAGAATTGTAAACCTTATAATTCTGTTTTTGTTTTCATTCCAACTATCTTTTTTTTAAACTTTTTTACTCTTCACAGATTTGATCAAGATACAGCAAAAGTAGTACAGAGATGTCTCCATGACCTGCTACTCAGTAAACTACTATACATGATTAGACCTTTGTGTATCTGTTACTGTTATGTTGCTTGTATGCTGGACTTTTTTCACTGACCTGATTCTGTTAGATTCAGTCACCGAAAACTGAGTAGTAAAATAACAAATACATAAATATAAAACATTGAGTGCATCTGTGTTGCAACTGAGCTGTGAAACCAGTAGAGGGTAAGATGATCCTTGCCCTGCGTCAGGGGGAAGAACTTGTCTGCTGGACTGTCGACAACCACTACTGGCCCTGTCCACACCTTGCCAACACACTGTATCCGCTAAGACTCTCTCATTTGGTTCATTTCTTGGATTTTTTTTTTCTAAATGATTGCTTTTCCATTTTGTGTCTGTGTTTTGGAGTTGGCTGTTTTCTACCTCTCACTTCTACACAAATAACAATAATTCTTGTGACATGAGGGTCGTAATGCCACAGGTCATTTACTTATTCATATCCATTGTACCCTTTTCCCTTCTTTCTGTCCTCAAAAGCTCACTAGGGCTCACTTTCAGCCCAGGGAGCTCCACACGCAATCGCAATATCAGTGGTATTATGATGACAGATTTTGCCTATATATTGTTTTAGCCCTCTGCAAACTTCAGTTAGATTTATCATTCACAATTTTTATTCACAACTCCTGTGGAGTAAAAAGCCGTCTCTGTGTTACCAGATGGGAAACATCAAAGTATTGTACCATAGGCTTAAAATGATTATATTGTGAGGAATAAATAAATCCATAAACAAGACATTTGCACTGGGTGAATATACTACTGGCCTTTGAATAACTGTATCAGGTCATTTCTGATTTGTAAAGAGGATTTGATTAATGTCGCGCTAACAACAGCCATGCTCGCGAGTCACGTTCAGTAGGCTGGAAAGTTGGCTGGAAAGACGTCACATGGGAAGAGATGCGTAAACACAGATGTTGGATTTTACTATAATTGTGTAGGGAATTGAATAAAAATGAGGAAGTCCTGGACTGATCACAGTTGTGCATTTGGTGTTATTGATCATGCAGAGGGCAAAAATGATCAGACATCATCGACCTGGCAATGCTGCTTCTTTTAGAGACAGAGATAGGCCAAGTGAGGACTATATCACCTTGGGAGGGGGATATACATTCACGCCACATGCTGTATTTTATATTAACAGAGTTAGCAGAGTTAACCCCACAGCTTTATTGGTTCAAGTTGACGTTCAGTAATGTGTAAAGTGCATCCAAAGTAATCAGCTCCAGAGTTTACTGGCCCAATGAGATTTCTCTTGATCCTCCAGATTAGCACTCTGCCACTGCTTCCCACCCTCCATCTATCTGTAGGTTTAATGGCACATGGAGAATGTGGAGATCTCACAGAGACCATTTTATCCGCCGACTTCTCCTCACTTCTATGAATGTAAATGTTTATGTATGTCAAAGAGTTAACAGATATCTTTGAGAGTTCATAGCTGGGAGCTCTGTTCAGAGAATGTGGGTTGTTTTTTTGTACTTGTGTGTGAGTGTGTGTAGTGTCAACCTTGTGACACCTCTAGGCCCAAGGGATGCTATACAGTGTCTGCATCCAGTTTTTCACCACGATCGAAAATGAAATTTCCTGTTTGAGGTCTCTCCTCTCCTCTTGTCTCCTTTCCTCTCCACTCATTTCCTCTTGTTTCCTCTCCTCTTCTTTCTTCTTATTTTGTCTCCTCTTGTTTCCTCTCCTCTCCTGTTTCCTTTCCTTGCCTAACAACAGCAATAACATATA
>JAPQRN010001637.1:0-11629 GCA_037367275.1 Coranthus polyacanthus | reverse complement strand
ATCCTTTGCTAAATTATCATCCCAGGTTGCCTTCTTTTCCTAAGTCACAACCGGGTCCTCCTTCCCCTTGACTTTGGATTTTTTTCTTTTCAAATAAATACCACTATTGTAACGGGGCAGTCATGAGCTTAGCTTCATTGTTTACAACTACTGCAGCACAGGTAGACGACGTGCGCTGATGACGTTTAATTTTTCTATCTTTACCTGCGTCGTAGCCTGAGATTCAGTAGATTTTATCGTCAGACAGTCTGCACACGTTGAACCCAAGTTTCTTACATCCCTGTCGCGTGGCTGCTGACATCGTCTGGAGCAGCCTTGACACCGCTCAGCCGGACTACATATATGGACGTGAAAGTCTTCTGGTTATTGTTGGTTCTCCAATATTTGAGAAATTGTGGAACTGTGATATAACAAATGGCAGCGGTGGGACTTGAACCCACGCCTCCTCAGAGACTGGACTGCCTGTGATGTCCTACCTCTTTTTGAAATTCTCGTTGGAATTATTGAAATTAAGTCCAAACCATGACCTTTCTTTATCGCCAACTGCACATTTTTTATTAACTTTCAGTAATCAATGTCCATTTTCTGATTTTAATTTCCAATAAGCAAATGGCATTTCTAAATTGAACAAAAGGAAATGTGTCAAGAAGTAGCTGACTAGGTAGCTGGCAATAGCAATATGAATAGTGAGTTATTTCACTCCTTGCTCGTACTGTAACAAGCATTTGTTGCCTGCAGCAAGATGTATGATTTTACATAATTTGAAGAATGCAGACGCATCCAAAGCATTTCACATTTACTTCTTACCACCGACATTTCTGACTGTATAACTAGCCTCCTCCTCAAGGCTCCTTGAAACACCGACACTGTGGTTGTTGAAGTAAAAGAAGAAAAAAGTTTTAGATGCTTTCTGTTAAATAAGGACTGCTCACATATCCATCAGGTAAAACTTGGGCATCTGGCGTTCGGGGATCAAGCTGGTATGTAGTGTCTCCTCTCATCGATAGATAGTCTAAACCTACACCCACATAGTACAATAACCAGGAACATGGAATTGTTGAAAAGAAACTATGTGCATGAGCACAACATAAAATTGTTCAAACCTGGTTTGAGTTAGCGTTGAAAAGAAATGGCTAAATTGTGTTAATGGAGCAACTTGAGCCTTTGGTGAAAGTCAAGCTGGGCTTTTTCAGTGAAGTGGAGATTTCATTAGTGGTTGATGGAATGGCCTCCTGCTTAGTCTGCAGGTTCCTTTTGCCTGGTCTGAGTCATGTCAAGTGGCGTCCGACAACCTTAAAGCACTGCTAGTTAGTTCTAGCCACTTGTTGAGTTTCCATAAATATATTTAATGTGCATTTTGAAGCGTCTTCCGTGACTGATCCCTGGTGTCGTCTTGGATATTCCCATAAAGTCTCTTTTGTAAGTTTCTTTGAGATTTTCAGTTACAATAATCCTTATTCATTGAAACATACTGGTCTGTTTCTTGCATATGGCGTCTTGAAGCGAAGTGTAACAGACATCAAGTTACTTCATAAATGTGATTGTAACTGTAGCAACTTCTCGATTTCAAACCACAGCGTGATTTACTATTGATATTTTCTCCCCCCAAGAATAAACCTTATGAAAAGAAAATGAGATGAATTAAATGACTTCTATGTACAGTACATTCCATAAACAAATGCACACATACATGTTTAGTTCTGTTCGACACAGGTCTGTTCTCCAGAGGAGCTGCTCTATGCCCACCCAGAAGTTGTGAAAACAATATTATTGACTGGACCACTGCGGCTCTAAAAGTAATTATCACTTGCAACTCCTGACATCAGTTTCAGCTCAGCTACGTGAATTAATATTC
Organism: Coranthus polyacanthus; assembly: GCA_037367275.1. Lineage (NCBI taxonomy): Eukaryota > Metazoa > Chordata > Actinopteri > Kurtiformes > Apogonidae > Coranthus > Coranthus polyacanthus. The sequence goes on along the minus strand of JAPQRN010001637.1, from coordinate 9,774 downwards.
AAAGAGTTTCTCCGAATCAGAAAAATAAGAGAATTTCAGTTCAAAACCCCGTTGCTGTCAGGGAGCTCTAACAGAATGTTCTGGTCTATCTTTAAATTATTGCTCCATTAACAAGATTTTGGGGTGAATAGAAGGCTTTGACGTGGGGTGTATGACAGCCTGATCACCTGCCAATCAGACTTTCTGAGCTTCTGTTTAGTGAATAAAACATGTTTTCCTGTCAGACAGATTGACTGTAATAGTATGAAGTTTACTGTTTTATCGTGTCAGTAAGCTACTGTTTAGCATCACCCGTCGCGGTCCCGCAGCTCCGCCCTTTTGTCCAAATATGGTCACTTCTGGCTCCAAAAAGCCAACTTGATGATGGCCAAAACACAGACTTCGAAACACACAAAAACTCTGACTTCACAGTGGCTCCACCCACTTCTTATATACAGTCTGCAGTTGCAGCATTTGACCAGTGGAGGACCTACCATGAATGCTATGCTACATAAATTATTTGAAGCAAAAACACCAGAATTATATGTGTGCAGTTAGATTATATTAGAGTGCTGGTATTACAAATGTTGGCTAAAGTGTTGGCTGTCCTTGTTTGTCATCACAAGGGAAATAAAAAAATCTAAGTGTATGCCTATACATGCCTTTATTTCTAGGCTTCAGCAGAGCTTAGTATGTTCTGCTCAACTCAACTTTATATTCTAAGAGAGTATTTTGGTTTGCTGGCAACAGATGTTGTCACTGGACAGACTAGCAAACACGTCCAGCAGATAAAACAACATGCGATCTGATGACCCGACCACCTGAGAAACTAATGAGAAAAAGCAACGGGGTCTTGTTTGTGATTTGGACTCAGAGCTCTGATGACAAGGGAAACATGGCACACCATATTGCACTGATTATTGTGTGTGTGTGTGTGTGTGTGTGTGTGTGTGTGTGTGTGTGTGTAAACCACTGGTTTTCAGTTAGCTGAAAAAAGTTGCAGGACACAAAGAAAAGTGATGAGTTAGTGTTAGACGTGTTAGACGCGATCCTGATAATACAAATAACACATAAAACTGCAGCGGACAAATGATTTGTGTTTTGTTGGTTTGTAGTTGACGTATCCCTCATAAAAAACACATGAACATGAATTTCTACACGTGATCACATGGGGATCATATGTTTACCAGATGTCAACACATGTTGCAACATGAGGAAAATGTGATCATATGTGAAACATGATTCTCCGTGTTGTAACATACGGTGACACGTGGAGGAAATCTGGAAAACATCTTTCAGTATGTAACATCTAACAAATAGTCTAATGATATACATGCTTGAAAAATATGAAAAGTAGCTGAATATAATTAGTACTTTAAGTAGGCTACATATGTACTGTACTGTTACTGTGCTTCAGTACAAATTCAAGGTACTTGTACTTCACTTGATATTTACATTTTATGCAACTTTATACTCGTACCGTGCCCTTATAGGAAAACCACAACAACTTCACATGTGCAAAAAACACGTGAAGTTCATGTAATCACATGACCACATGCACGTGTGATAAGTCATCTCTCAGCTCCGGGTCTGATGCGGATCAGAGCAGCCCGGTCTGTGATCTGGGTCGAGGCCGAGGCTGCTCACCAGCCCTGATGAAGGCCACGTTCCTAAGGCAGCAGACGTGCTTGGTGTTGGCCACGGCTGTGGAAATGCCCTCTGCCACTGCCTTCGTCACCTGGTCATGTCTCCAGTGGCAACAACCCTCCCACGGGGCCGTTGGGCAGCTGCTGAGGATGTGCCCGAGTGATCCTTTACCAGCGCACAGGTGTCACACAGGGGTGTCACGCCTCCCCCAGATGCACAGATTGACTGGACTGGGTAAGAGATCATACACAACTTGAACCCTGAACTTAATCCACTGGGGTTCTGCCTGCCAGATGCCAGATGCCAGACCAGGATATCTTCCTCTACACTATTTTGTTTTCAAGTTCATATCTTAGTACTGACATATTTTATGTGACCAGACCTTCTCAGTGTATGAAAACTTTCCCTTTGCTAACTTTTTTCACAATAGATGAGGAATAGGTCTGGTTCCTGTTAGATTTGATATGACCTTCGGTATATAACCCAATTCCATTTCCCCATTTCATCCAGTTTGCTGTAGAATGTGGAACTTTAGTTGCTTTAAACCTGTGAGCATTAAAAATGAGTGTTGATAGCTGGAAGCTAAAACATAATTTGCAATTAGCCACTCAGTGTGCCAAGCTTAGTCTATCAATCATAATTTTAGCCATCCATCAGTAATTTCAAGTTATCAGAAAACTCCTGTGGGCCCAAAGCCATTGCCCGCCTGACACATGACAAGAGACCTTGAAACTACTCTGACCTCTAACAGTTTGTAGGATTATTAATGGGAGAAAACAAATTCTACAGTGATGCGAATAGTTTATCTCATAATTTAACTCCCTAATCTCAAGTACCACTTTAAACTGCAGTTGGGAACATTTATAAAAATTACTTTTTGTCGTATTTGCTGAAACTGTCATTGTATCCTGACAGCAGCTCATGAGACAGATGATCTGTGAAAAAAAAAATCAGGTTCCTCTGGCGCCCCCTAGTGCCTCTACCGTGACTTGCAAGAATCCGCCTCGTCTGACACTGAACAGCCAATCACAGCCTGCTGGGTGGGGAGTGAGCTGTCAATCACACACGTGGCGCTGCCTTTCTCTGCACATGCTCAGTTCTGTCTCAGACAAGCTCAGTGTTTTCTGTCCGCAGCTTCACGAAAGAGGAAACAAGCCACGAAGCAAACGTTCAAGCCCTATAACGTCACAGTTATCAGAAAGTCAGTGTGGTTATTTCTAGTGTAGTTTATTACCTGCGTAGGAGTCACGCTGTTTTCTAGCCTCCTGAACTGAAGCGCAGCCAATGAGCGCAGCGGAGACGGAGGAGGAGGGACCTGACGTTGAATCAAAGTTTGTCTCTTGTTGAATTCGTTAAAAAAAAAATAAATAAATCACTGTCTTCTCAATGTTACCAACAACTGCTTCGAGTGTGAAGCGATGCCCATTCATCAGCCCCAGATTAGAGCTTCTTCACATTAAAAAAAACTTTATTCAAATCAATAAACTTGCCTATTCTGGATTCTGTAAGTTGTGAGAAACAGTTAAATCGGTAATTACAATTTGAATGCTCAATTAATAATCATAGTAAGAGTTTAATGTGAAGTATGAAAAATACAGTCTGCAGTTTAAATAATTACACACAGTCTCACACTGCAAAACAAATCATGAATAATAAAGAGACGTTTCTCATTTACCGCATGTATCTTCAGAGAGGCTCATGAGCATGAATAAAACCTGCATTTGTCAGACTATAGATCATCTCTAACGCCGGACGCTTCTGTTGCTACCACTTGTAAATAAATCTGTTTACACAGTTTGCATGTGACATAGCTCCATTTTCTAAAGCGTGCTTCGGGATCACTTCGAAAAGCAGCCTAAATAGACGCCATATGGCTGCCAATATGTTACACTTACAAAGATACCTTCACATTCCAAGACGCCTGAATGTAGTTACACAGCTCTCAGAAAAAGGAGGTAATTTGTCAAAACAGTTCAATGCCACAAATTAGCCTATGTTTTCCCCAAAACTAACAGTTTGTCTATTTAGATGTTTTAAGGGGACGTATTCTGCATATTTAAGTCCAAATTTGTATTCTAAGACTGTAGTAAAGCAGCTTTGCATGAATTAGAGTCTAAAATAATTATGTATCTCATGTACTGGTCTGTGATGCAGCCCCTCAGCGAGTCTTTGTCTAAAACAGGCCGTTCTGTGATCTCCCCACACACACAAAAAAACAAAAAACAACACACACTTTGTTGGTGAACGTTCATCTTGTTCCTGTTAAGAGGTGTAAGTGTGGAAAATGTGCTAAAATTGCTGCTCGAGAACTTAAACACTGACCATTTGTGGATTTCAAAGCGCGGCCGGTTGTTTTAAGCAGTGTCTTGAAACAAAATGTGCATGTCTATATTTAATTTAGTTAAACTCATACAGACATTTCTGGGTTTAATCAAAAGCAGCTTTGGATCCTTAAAGAGCTGCTAACGAGACATGAAACATTAATGTGGTTTAGATGAAGAACCTCTGCTTTATTAGAACAAGTTTTAGGACTCGTGACAGAAAATACACTTTTTGACCAGTAATGGCTGTTAACATGATGTGCTGTGCAGGAACGCTGATCGTTTTTGTGCTCCTACAATCACTAACAGTGGTTAATTTTAGAGAGTAATGCTCTGCAACAAAGTCTCGAAATCGTTGCGGATACATCGACATCGAAATTTTCTTTCGATGTCGACGTATCCACAACCCAACTTAGCTTATTTGTCTGTAATGTAGAACCCTAATCTTGTCTGAAAAAGTAGCTTATATTTGTTCCGTATGAAACAGGCAACACTAGTTTTTGACAAAACGGTCCCAAAGAGACCACTGTGGTCTGTATTTTCTATAAATGTCATTCTGAACATGTCAGTGCTGCGTGTTAAATCTTAATTGCACACTTCTCTCTCTTTCACACACACACACCCATGAACACATGCAACAATAATTGTCATTCTCCCACACTGCATGAAAGCAACAGGTGGTTCAGCACTGTGTGTCTTCAGATAAAAAGAAAGGAGGATATAAGGAGGATGAAGAGGAGGATCAAAGGTGTTCAGCGTGGAGCTATAAGTCTCTACATGCAGTTTTTATTCTCGTCACTCCCGCCTCGATCCTCTTTCTGAGTTATTTAAATCTTAACATGACAGCAATATGATTAAAGGAAATGAGATTTCACTGGCAGCTCATGGAAGAATAACTACAGTACACTATGAAACTGCACTGAATAAAACAGATCTGTTCCAGCAGCACTGTAAGTGTTTGGACGCCCCGTTGAGGTAAAACGAAATTAAATCACACTCCTGTAGCGTCAGTCTTTGACACACAGGGTTCCCGAAGAAGTCAGTGATACTCAGACGTCAGGAATGGACGACATGGGCGAAGGGATGCCGTTAAGTAGATAAAACCTTCGTAGGAGGCGGAACGACAAAGTTTGTGGACTTCAACACAGGAGACCAGGGTTCGTGTCCCATTTCAAAGTGTTTTCTCTCTTTGTCTTTCTTAATTTAACCCATTCCCAAGTTGTTTTTATGCCCAAACCTGACCAGACTGTATCCATGGCATAGTCTAGACCAGGGCTATTCAACTTCGATATCAAGTGGGCCAAATAGTCAAACAGAAGAACTTGACTTAAAGTATAATGTTTCTAGATATATGACGACATGGAATAAACTAGTCATTCATGTGCCTTTTTTCCCACTTTAATTGTATTATCATTTTCTGTACTTTAGTTGCTGTCAACAAATCATATGGAAATGAATTCATCCAACAAACGGTATGAATCACTCGATGTAGTTTCATTCATTTGTGCCACAGAGCTCCACCGTTGTCCAATAATGATTAAAAACACATCACTGAAACAGCTCCAGAGTCTAATAACTACCTTCACTTTTCACAGTTGGGATGAGTTTCACTGCAGGCTACAGCCCGCCACTCACCTCCAGAGACGGTAAAAGGTTGCGGCGGATGTTTTAACTTAGCTATGGTTACAATAAAGCAATATTCACATCGAATGACTATGCACTGATGTTCTCTGAGGTTATGTCCACACTAATACGTTTTTGTTTTAAAAGCTACAACTGTGTCTGCATTAACCTCCCAAAAACAGACTTTTGAGCAACGCTGCTGACCGTGTTTTAGTTTGGAAACTCCAGGGTATTGGTGTAACGTGGACGGACTTGGAAATGATGACGTAGACACCCGGATTTGCTGCCTGACTGGGTCTCATCAGTACCAGCGTCACTACGTATTTGCTGCAGCCCTTTTCTGTTATCGGTCGAGGAAAAAAAAAACAAGAGGTCAACCTTGATGACCAGCAGTTAATTCAGCACGGATACCGAACTATCCCTGATTTCCACGGGGAACAGCTGCACCGCGTCACGATTCCGACGTGGTTTAGTTCCGTCCTCTGCAGGATGGGGTATACGCATAAGTATACACACAGTATACGCATAACATTTGTTCATGAGCTATCTGTTATTAGACGTTGACATATTCCATTTCAGCAGACAACATGACCTTTCCACTCAAACCAAATGGAATTTAAAACTTTGCACACTCCATATGTCGCACAGTTTGAGTGGAGGCGTGACCGTTTTAAACACACCATATTGGTTTCTTGGTATGTGAGTGACTTGTACACATGACTGCAGCTTATGGGTTTTACACTCTGTTGAACGGGACGAGCAGTCAAACAGCCACATATTTACTGAGTGACAGACACACACACAAAGGCTTAATGAGGTCAACCTCGCTGCTTCACACCGGTGTTTAATGAAAAAGGATCTTTCAATAAATACATTCTTAATTGGACCGTGTGATGATTTTTTTTTTAATTCTAGGCAAAATGTGAGTAAGAAAACTAATTGCTCATTGAATTACAGAACAGAAAATGCAAAAGGTTTTGTTCTGTCAGAAAGAAAGAGGCACCGAACACACGTACCGCCTCAGTATAATTAACGCTCAAATTGACCGCCCGAACAACCTTCCTCCATTAATAATATACAGTTGCTTCCAGATATCAGGCGGCACAATAAGGTGTCGTTTGCAACTTTAAATGACTTTAATTAATTGCCGGCAATCAAGGCTTCTCAATTTTTCAATATCCTGCTGTTTACTGTTTTGTTATCACCATTAATTAGCTGAATGATGGAAGTGGTTAATCTCTAATCGGGAAATTAAAAGCGTCACTAGTGCAGCATCCTCTGCCTGACACCGATGCACTGTGAAAACACTCGTGTTCCAAATGACACACCCTCAATGGATGTGGATGTATCGAGCTAAGGAAATTACATTTTATAATATTTTTAGATTGATAACAGAATATGCAATGTATAAATGAGTGATTCATTGTCTTTTTCCTTCCTTTAAGCTCACATCGTTTCTTCTGAGTGTGTGTTGGGTGAAGCTGGCAAAGTCATTTATCATTCCATTACATTCCTACATTTAACAACATTGTACTAATGGAGTTGGTTTATACAAACTTGACAGAGACATGATGGAAAAGAAAAGTAAGGGGAGAACAACCCAGTCAATCATGAATGTTGTCTCCAAAGTCTGATACGATCACTGTCAAAACTAACGGCATGACCAAAACGTCAGAATGTGACGAGATGGGATGAGAACCATTAAAAAAGAAACTTTCAGAGTCAAAGAAAGTGACAAAGTGTTAAAAAAAATGTAAGTATTGTTGTTTTCTCCACTGGTGAGTTTGAGTCTGAAGCTTATGAAGGTACGTTATGTTATTACGTTGCTGCCGTTGGTTGATCCATGGTTCAGACTAAACTGTGACAGTTGTTTGGTCAATTCAAAACAGATCTTTAGCGTCGACACAAACCGTACGGAAAACGGGTGTGATTGGTGGTTTTACTGTGGCTGTTTTGTGTCTAAAAACAGAGCTAAGCTAACAGAGCTATAATGTAAACTATCGGCTGATGCAGCACGTGAAGATTATAAGACACAGCGTTATTTAGACTGACTGAGTTTGTGTTTGAAGGAGAAAACTTGATGATGCCATAGTACAGACATGTGAGACAAGCGAGTTTCAGACTTTATTCAGTGAGTGATACAATCTGCGGAGACGCAGCGTTAAATCGTTGGTGGGTTTGTGGCTGTGAGTACGTTCTGCTTCACGACTTCCCACTGCTGTGGATAGATTAGAAGATCAACACCACATATAACCCTTTAATATGTTTGTATGTCTGTAGTAGATGCCATTTGAAACACATTCACACACAGAGACGTCATGCTCTCCTGTGCAGTCTGGAAACATCTAAACTAAATGAATCAGTGTTATTAATTACACCTGTGCATTTCCCACTGTGGCTGAAAAAGAACCTTGTGTAGTTTTTTGGGGGTTTTTTTTGCCATAACAATACTACCACTTCACAATACCACTTCTTTGGATAAAGAATCAGCAATTTTACAAAGTTCTACTAAAAGGATCAGGGATGAGGTTTCATTTTGAGAAACTTTTTCATAAGTTAAAGCGCTCTATGATCTCCATCCTGAGAATTATTTAGGTTTATTCTCTTTCTCTTTATTTCTTAAAGTAGAATATTTAAATATTCTAGGCCTCTTACTTATTTTTCACTCTATTGGTGAACTTTATCTCATTAATACCCATCCCAAGTGGGCATCGTTCACGTCTAGTGGTCGGTTTCCATCATAACCACTACAGATCTGAACGTATAGGCTGTTATAAATCATTGAATCATTCAATTGTCTTGGCTGCCTGTATTTCTGACCTGCTTCCTTTCAGAAACATTTAATCATTGTCTGGATGACGTCTCATTTTGGTCCTCACAAATATACATTTTCTTGGAGTTTTTTTTTCTTCCACTTTGCGATTAAAGAATGCGCCGGGAATGAATATGCAGAAAGTGCAGAAAACCTCTTTCTAGTCATTATTGTACATTCGGGAATCATTCGGGAAATACATAAAAACTTGTCAGAAACGTCTTGCTTCTTTCTCCTGCAGTCGCTGTCTGCTCGGCGTCAGCTTAAAATACCTCCTTTTACTGTTTTTTTCCCCTTAAGTCTGTCTCTAATTAAAGCCTAACCTTCACCTCACTTAGGCTCAGCAAGCGAACACACACAACACGCTCACATGTTCGCACTTAACACAGGTTATTTCACAGTCCCTCATTTAGCATTTTACAGATCAAAAAAAAGAGCAAACGCTGGAAGCCTCCACATGCATATTCAAGAGTAAACACAGAACAAACCAGCCTCTACATTTCTACAAACCGTGCACATACTATGCACTTCATTACCGCACTCATGTTGTCTTTGCAGACAATTCACTTTGTAAATTGTTCTTTTATAAAAAGGAAATCATGTCTGGCATGGAGTAATTAATCTACATCTGCTGTCAAAAACAACAGCACACAACAACAGTCATGTCAAAACAGGGAAAACACTTAGAAGAAGTCATAATGAGGTTCTTTTCTGCCTTCTAATTGCTTCATTTCAGTGTTCTCCATTCATTTTCAACTCACACAAGCACAAATATGCAATTGCTGAATGTTGCTGATTATAATCATTACTTGCTTCCTCACAAAATGTTGTTCAAAAATATTTTTAAAGTTTTTCTTTGCTGGGTTTAATCAGATGTGAAATTCAAGTGTCTGCAGTTGTAAATAATGCAGTATTTTGTAAGAGTTCTGGCTCAGTTTGCACAACATTAATTTGCAAATGCAGGAAATTACAATCAAAATATATAGTCTTTTAAAATATTGAAATTAGATGTTTATTGTAATGTTATGTTTCAGGTTTATCTTAATGTCATTACTGGTGTTTCGATAAAATGAATGAACTTTTGAAATGTCACAAAAAAGAGAAAGTTTCCATCAACTGGTTTGAAATCAACAAACCACCAGTTTTTATGGATCTGCTCCTAAATGTACTGGACTCATCCTGGGGACGCGCTCTACCTGTAAACCAGCCTCAAGGAAAACACAGACGTAGGGTTGACACAATCCTACGCACACACACAGGCAAACACACACAGACAGACACACAGACACACACACGCACACACACACAGGCAAACACACACACGCACACACACACACACACACACACACACACACACACACACACACACACACACACACAAACACACACACA
>JAPQRN010001636.1:0-11631 GCA_037367275.1 Coranthus polyacanthus | reverse complement strand
ACACACACACAGACAGACACACACAGGCCGAAGCTGAGAAAATACATCAGGACTGGATCAACACACACCCCCCTCGGACAACGTTCACGTCAACTGAAAGAGAAACAGCGTCTCTTCTGGTGTGTTTCTTTCTCTCACACACTCGGTGTATGTTAATGAGGTGTGTCAGGTGAGGAATGTTCTGGAAACGAGCAGACAGATTTACAAGGCCTGCTTGTTCACGTCAGGAACAATACATTGGACACACACAGGACTGGAATGTCTCTTTTATGGCGTGCTGAAAGCATGTCCGTTGCTCAACACATCTGCAACATGGAATTTCACACTTTCTCACACACACACACACATACAGACACACACTCTGGAACACGCTCTCCGAAGACGAGCAGAATATCCTATTATTCTGAAAAAGACCCAATCTCTACTGAGCTGGTTGCGTGGACATTAATATAATAAGTGAAAGTGTGAATGTGTTTTGTGTTTGTTTGACAAACCCGCCTCATGAATACAACAGTAAATGATGACATTGTCCTGTTTTTGGACCTGGATACACATCTGGATCCGGTTCTGGACACGATGCTCCGGTCTGACCTCTTTTACAGTCATCGATGAGAGACGAGGAATGTTTTGATTCCGTTTGAATCGTGTTACACACATGATGTTTTGAAGTGTGTGAATAATAGAAAGACTAAGACAAACAGGTTAGACACAGGTTACAAAGTGTTTCACACTGACATCACTTATGCAGATATTCTTCTGAACAGGTTTTGTCTCCATCGTTGTTCTTTTTAAAAACATCCTGTCCTCACGACCTTCGTTCTTCAAAGGCTCAGACGTACGTACCGCGGAGGAATCCACACCTTCAGTACGTTCTAGACTTTCCCAGTCGCGTTCATCACTACTTCGTTGTATTCATTTTCGTTGTCGTCTCTTTCCATTTGCAGCGCGTGTTCTCTTTAATTTTCTCGTATTTCTACTGCGATGAAGTCGTTTTCTTAATTTGGCTTCGTTTTCTCAGGTTGCAGTGCGATGTGTTCACTCAGCCACTGTAGAAATCATGAATAATAGGCACAGAGCACATACAACAGGGAGGATGCTTTGTAAAAAGACCCTTAGAGAAGAAAACGCATGCAGAGTTTTCCTCCCACAATGTTGTTCTTGTTGCAGGACTCTGTGTACCACCTGCTTTCAGTGTCTCTCTGCTCTCGTCCTTCACACATTCCTTTCTTCCGTACATTCCTCCAGGTGGCTGCCGACACAGCCTCGTACTTCAAACACTAAACTCCATGTTTATTCCTGCTGTGAGAGCACGCGTTCCCACAAGGCCGCAGCCAGAGCCGGGCTGAATAAAGGGATTAAAAAGCCATTATTGTACGCTCTCCTCTGACCTTAGTCTGCGCTCGACAAAGGCTCGGACACGGAAAGCCTTTTAGGGCCGAGCGGCGGGGGTCCTACATCTGAATTTATGAGTACGTCCCGATGAGACGGCGCTGGACTTGAACCGTGCCCGTCCTGGTCTCGATGAGAGTTGTTAACCTTTGAATAGAACGGTCTTTGTGTTTGGCGTAGAATGAATAAAAACATGAGGTGAAGGAGGGACACAAAGAGAGGCCGGCGGACCGAGAGGCAGCCCAAGGTGAAGAGCAGGTGGCTTCGCGTTGGCGGCGCGGCGTCCTCACCTGTTTCCACAATGTGTGTTGTTTTTCTACAGGTGACAGTTACCCCATGCAGTTCATTCCATCCACGATGGCGGCGGCGGCGGCGTCTGGACTCAGCCCGCTGCAGCTACAGGTAAGAACCCACACCTGGTCCGGGAACGTGGCCTTACAGAACCCGCAGTGAACCGGGACCGGGCGGGGAGTCCTGGACCTGGTTTTCCCTCAATGACACCAAACCGTTCTGTTTCCACGTCAGAAAGTCCAGATGTTTGTTTGTCGTAACACGTTTGTGCACATTTTACTCTCCTCATGTATTTATTCATGTTATGATCATATTCAGGTTTTTCTTCGATTTCTCTTTTCTCTCTAATTTTTATCACTTGTAATTTATTTTTTTCTTTATCTTTTCTTTTCTTTTTTATTTATTTAAAACCAGAGGGAGATATTTTATGTTTTTATTTTCATTTATTTATTATATTTTTATATATTTTTATATATTATTATATTCTTTCTCATCTCTCCTTATTTAATTCCTTTTTTCTATTTCTATTTCTTTTCTCATTTTTCATTTATTTCAATCCAAATGGATTATGTTTCCCTTCCTTCCCTTTTCTTTTCATTTATTTATTCATATTATTTTTATTGTTTCTTATCTTCTCAAGCTGAGACTATTCTCTGAATTGAATCAGTCCTTTTAGATAGTTGTAGGTTTGTGTGTTTTTGTGCTGCTTCATCAAGACGTTGTGTGACAGTAAAGTCCGATCCCTCCCTCTACCCCTCAATGTCCAGAAGTATTGGGACACCCTGCCCTACGTAGGTACAGAAAACGTGGCTTCGGACCCGGCCGAGGAGCTGGGATTGGACCAGTATTTTAGTTCTTCTGATTTACTTGTGCAAAGAAAATACAAATGTCCAACTTTTGTTACTGTCTCAAAGTGATGAAGAACTGAAGTGTGAACCACGTTTCACAACTGAATGAACAAACGAAGCAGAAACAGAACAAAGGTTTATGTTTAAAGGTGAGGGTTTGTCTTGAGGGTGTAACCAGCAGGTCAGTGAACGTCCACTCCATCGTTTTTACAAGATAGAATATCTTTTAATGCTTCTTATCCATCGGTGACTCAAACCGTATTGTTCAGTCTCTGATACAAACGTCGGTCTTTTACTTTTTCATGACTGGAAGCAGCTGCCGCCCTCAGAAAATCTGTCTTTATGGACAGGAGGGCGACGTTTGGCCGCATCGTGACATGGAACGTCTTGTGTTTTACTTCAGTATTTCCAGTATTTTCTGCAGCTTCATCCTTCTACTCTGTTACATCTCACAGTAAATATTGAAGTTTTTACTCCATTGATCATCACATTATTTTGAGGAAGTTTCATATTCTTTATATTTGTATTTATACATATTACACAAAGTGAAAATTAGAAAAACCTGCTGAAAAACGGAGACACTACCTCATTATTTGATATATTGAGTCATTATATTTTAAATCATTACTCATTATTTCTTGCAATTCTTCTCAGCTGATCAGTTGTTGCACTCATGTTGAAATGCAGCCTCACTGTGCTTGAATCTGCGCTCATCACACTTTTCTCTTAATAAACACGACCGAACATACTTTAATTAAATAAAACACGCCACAGTTGTTGAGATAAAGCCGCGGAGGCCGACGTTACGGCGTTCGGCGTCTTATCTGCTGCCTGTCAGCTGTGTCAGACAAAAGCAGTTATGATGAATCACAGAGGAATTCCACCCCAACAGCACAACACCTGGCCCCGGCCATTCATCAAACGCTTTACTGCTTCTTGACACCTGCGGTTTGAGAATAGCACTTATCCATAATGGTTATCACACAACGCATTTGCAAAGGGAAACATTTATGCAAAAAAAAAAAAAAGGAAAAAAGAAAAGAAAAATGAAGTGAGTGCTGCCTAAAAGTAGGATTTCACAACCGCCCTCCGTCACCCGTCCTGCTCTACCTTCTATCACAGCAAAAGAACAAAAACCCTCAAAAGCTTTTTCACGCCCAGACAATATCACGTCATCATGTCAGTCATTACCACAGCTCAGCTTTTGGATGTTACAAGACTCCTTATCTCAGTTTATTCAATTTGTATTGTGGTTTTCGCTTATCGACGGCCTCATTAGCCGCTATTGACTCTGCAAAGCGGCGCTGAGGGGAACGCGGCGGCGGTAGTTGTAGTAATGTGCACTCCTGGCTTTGAAATGATCAAAAGAAGCAAACGGTGAGCGAGAGAGAGGTGAGAAGAGGAGGGTGAATGAAGTCGGAGACGCAAAAACGCTTCACATTGAAACAGAGAATGAAAGAGGAAGCTTCTCGTCGACTGAAACCGAGCAGAGACTAAGACACACACACACACAGAGAGAGAGAGAGGGAAAAAAAGGGTGATTATCAGAGGAATTCTGGGAGACGGAGGCAGCACATGTTTGGACATTGTTTTGACAACAATGCCTCTGCCAAAAGCAATCACGAGCAGATTTATAGCTTGTTCAGTTGTGTGTCTTCATGCGGCGGCGCTGCCAGGAGCTCGACGCTCCACGGCAGCAACGCAGCGTTTACAACAAATAATACATGACGTTCAACTGATGGACAGAAGAAAAGAAAAACACCTGCACGGAGAATTACAATCACCAACACATCACATTCCTGGACGCTGTACAGACGTGTTACATGTTAATGCATCTTGACTTTATTTGTTTCTTTGTCGAAGCTCATTAAAGGTTTCCCCGTCACTAACGTGGCCTTTACTTTTAAAAATATAGAAGCATAAAATCACAAACATGTAAAAACAATACACGACAGTAGGTCAGAGATCACGTACAACGAGCTGGTTGTTATAGCGAAGTAAATCCCAACACGGTGATAAAGATCAGTGGTTAAGGCCTTTTTCTACAGAGTCTGTTCCACAAAGTGAATGTAGTGCAAATCTGCCTTCATTAACTTTGAGTTTTGTGAAATCTGGTTGTGTTTTGACCCTCAGGGCCACCGTACTCAACCGCGGTAGAGTCAGTTAAACTGTACATGTCGGTGTTTTTCCCGAGGACACCCTCCGTTTGTCTGGTGGGTCTCGGTCTGACCTGGTCCTGGTCTCCTCAGTCCATGTGCTGCTGTGTGATGCTGTGACCTGCGCTTGCTTCGCTTGCTTCGCTCACATTCTAACAGCAGCTCAGCCTGTTGTCGAACACTGGAAAAGCCTGCAGTGCTGTGTTTGTGGTGGATGAGCGAACAGAAGACGACTCCTGCACTATGTTAAGCCCTTTGGCCTGCATGTAGTCATGGTGGTTACGCTGTAGTGCCACAGACACTCTCTCTCTGTCTCAGTTCTGGCTCTGCTTCCTCTATGGACTCTGCCTTTGGGAGGAGAGGGACAATCGAAAACCAGAATCTGTTTTCTCATATGAGGGAATGATTCGTCTTACTTTAACCTCTAACGTCCTGTGTCTTTGAGCTTCACTTGATGCATGAAAACCGTCTGCAGCTCCGACTCGTTGACTGTATTTGCTGACGTTATTGACGTGAAAACATGTTGCATCCTTGAACAGTAGATATGTAAATGATTTCCACAATATGGAAACGCATCATAGAGTGAATAAACTTGTGGTTTGGTGCTTGCAGTTGCATGCATTAATATCAAGGTTTCTGCAGGTTTTAAGTTAAATTTAAGTTTTTTTGAGACCATGATGAAAGCAATTTAAGTAGATTTCATGTCCAAACTGGCAAAAGAAAAGATATGACGGAAAAAGAGTCCAAGATCAACTTGTAAACTAAGTGAATTTCTTGGCATTCAACGTGAATATTCAACCAGGATGTGTTGTGATAAATTAGTGTTTATTGGTTCACTGTTGGTTTATAGTTTTGTTACAGCGTCATCGATTCTAATATTTACCAAAAACACCTTTAAAAGAGACTGAAGTCAATGCAACTTTATAGAAATAATGTGTACTTCTTAATCCAGTCAGTTTTGAAGACCTGCCAAACATCAGATTTAAGACATTTTAAGGACTAAGATTCAGGTTTCTGGATTGTAGACTTTGAACGACCCCTTGAAACCCTGTCATCATTTAATCAACACAGTGTGTTTGTCCGTCGCTGCTTGTTTAACTAATAACTGTGTCTGAGTTGGTTTGGATTTAAACTTCACTGTAAAACGGAGTTGAAAACATCCTGAGATCCTGTGTGTTTTGTGTCTTTTGCATCATTTTCATCTCGTTGCGTCTTTTAACGAATAATTTAAAACCACAAGAGCTGCCTGGTTTCGTCGTCTGGTTTCGTCAACTTTTATCGATATTTATCGTGATTCATCGATATCGACTGACATGAAAATGTTTTCCTTTTTAAAGACATTTTTTGGTTTGGTCTTGATTTGTTTTGCTCTATTTAGTTTGTCTGCTTCTGCTTCTGCTTCTGTATGAGATGGTGCTGTTCAAATAAATGTGATTTTTTCCCTGTCTACTGCATCAGAGAAGAAGAAAAGCACAGTTTTTAACCACAGTGTGTAAATGTGTGGACTCCTCAGTTTGTGAGAAGCCGTGACCTTAAAGGTTGGGTTTGATGCCAGATTTGTGCTGCGAGTGGACAGATGTTGTAGTCAGAGCGCTGCAGATGTTCAGCTCTTTTTCAGACAGCTGGCTGGCACTGCCGCTTCAACGGGCATTAACCGACCGACAGATGGAGACGGCATGTTCTCAGGCGCAGACAGAGTTAACCTGCACGACGACAGCTTCAGAAACAACAGTGAAGACGCAGAATAAACTGTTGACTTTGTTTAATGTTTCAATGAGTCGTCCGAAGCATCTGTCAGATGCAGAAGATAAGGACACATCGGTCCAAATCTGGCCGACCCTTCGTGACCTGACGCAACTATTTTGATGGCACAAATGTCGTGCTATCAGCGTGGGAACTTGATCAGGCCAATTGTTTCCAGAGGCTCGGAGTCGACCCTTTCACAAACAGTGGATTCCTGCTGAAGAAAGGCCTCCTTTGTGTGCAGCTAATGCGAGGGAAATACAGTTGCTTAGCAGACATTCTTGTTGAAATCATAAGACATCTTTCGCTGTCTGTCTCTGAGTTCGGCCTATTTTTGTTCCTGAGTCTGAGGCCTGGGCTTGAAGGTGAGCAAATCATGCTTTTGTGCCTTAAAGTCAAGATTTGTGCCGGTTACAAACATAAAAAAAAGAAGAAGCAACTGGAAGGCAAGCATTTTTGTTTTATCTTGATTTGAAACGCTAATTATTTGTTCCACAAAAGAGAAAGAGACGTGAGCTAATGTTTGTGTCTGTATTTATCTGTGATGAAGTGAGTCCTCGATGCCATATTTAGTCTCTGTTAGTCGATGCATGTCCTCCTCCTCCTCCTCCTGAAAACCTGCTGAAAAAGACAAAACCTCATTTGTTTTTTTCCTTCTGAGATCGATCCACACTTAAAGAGATGGATAAAGGGATTCTGGACTCAGCCCTAATGGGACGAAAACAACAACAACTGTGTTTCCATAACCTATTTTTAAGTATTAGTCCATGTGATTTGTGCTAAATAGAAGCTGAAATGTTCAGTTTTTCATTAGGGCTGAATACTGGACTTCAAGAACCGCTTCCATCGAGTATCGAAAAAAACATCTGAAGAATAAAACACATCCTTTATTTCTCTGAGCTGCACCAGGCCTTTATTTACAGGTTTGTATCAGAGTCAGGCCTTTATTTTTCATTTCCTCTGTTTAATGGTTGTATTCAGCCGAACATCATTTTGATCCACGTGATGTTAGATGTACACAAAGATGTACTGCATTGAGCTTTTAATACAAACTCAATACTTCCTTGACCATTTCAAAATAAATGTCCTCTAGTGTTTCACTGGATAGAAACCATTGATTTTTTTTTAACAGGCTTTTATTGTGTAAGCGTTGCCTTCCTGTAGCACTTTTAATTGACTTCTGGTTTTTATTTGAGGAAATATGTATCATATCGCATCGTACCGTACCGCACCGCACCGTACCGTACCGTACCGTACCGTACCGCACCGTACCGTACCGCACCGTACCGCACCGCACCGCTCCGTACCGTACCGCACTGCACCGCTCCGTACCGCACCGTACTGCACCGCACCGTACCGCACCGCACCGCACCGTACCGTACCGTACCGCACCGTACTGCACCGCACCGTACCGCACCGCACCGTACCGTACCGTACCGCACCGCACCGTATCGTATCGTACCGTATCGTACCGTATCGTACCGTATCGTACCGTATCGTACCGCACCGTACCGTACCGTACCGTACCGTACCGTATCGTACCGTATCGTATCGTACCGTATCGTATCGTATCGTATCGTACCGTACCGTATCGTGCCGTATCGTATCATACCGTATCGCACCGTACCGTACCGTACCGTACCGTACCGCACCGTACCGTATCGTACCGTATTGTATCGTATCGTATCGTATCGTACCGTACCGCACCGCACCGTACCGTATCGCACCGTATCGCACCGTATCGTATCGTATCGTATCGTATCGTATCGTATCGTATCGTATCGTATCGTACCGTATCGTACCGTACCGTACCGTACCGTACCGTACCGTACCGTATCATATCGTAGTTCAGTTTCAGTTAAAACTTTAATTTTCATTTTTTTTCACTGAGGTCTAGTTCTCTCCATAATGAATTTCAACTATTTGTGAACATGGCCTGTATGTTGTGTCTTATTTATTAAAGGTCTGTGACGTGATGGTTCAGACCTGAGGATCAGTATCACAAATTTTTCAACGACACCCTGAACGTTTCCAGAAAACCTTCCACCGTAAACGTCTGAATTCTGCATTTTGCGTCATTTCAACACAGATGACGTCTCCGTTTTGATGATTATTTACAGAGAGATAACGAGTTAACGGGGAATTGAGTGAGAAGGAAATCTGTGGAATAACAACACTGCTTCTACTATACATTACAGCGCCACCTGCTGACCGCAGTATGCAGTTAGTTAAGGCAACAACATTTCACACAGTCAGTCCAAATTCACCTGATATTTCTATAGAAACGCAGTTAATGTCGCCTTGTGTTTGTTTAAAGATTAAACTGAAAGCTTCACAAAACCTGCTGAGGAGCAGGAGCGTCTGAAATGACAGAATAATCATTTGGACTTTAGTTAAATTAGCTGTAAAGTCCAGAGACAGGTCCGACAGCCACGGGCCTCTTTGTCAATTTGTAATTTAGGAAATTGCGGTATTGTCTCCCTGCGGGGTTTGACTAAACACTGAGAGCTCTAGATGGGCTTGTTTACGCTGCACATTGGCCTCCCTAGTCACCAATCAATCTTCAAGTGTCTTTAATGAACAGAAGAGAAGGTGAAAGCTCTGATTCTTTTGTTTGTTCAACAGTTCTCTCTGCTCTTTTTCCAAATTGCTGACGATCGCTCTCAGCGGAAGAAAACCTGGACACAAACTCACCGACTGTCAGGACGATTAGGAACGAGCTCAACTGAAACTGCAGCAAGATCTGAAGTTTATTCACTAAACCTGACGTGATGATCTGACCTGCTTCGTACTGTTCTGTGGAGATGGAGCTTAATCTCAAACTAAAGCTAAAAACTCAGCAGGAACCTGTTACAAACAGTGACGCTGCAACATTTCCAGTCTTTGCAAAATGCTGCTTCACGCCAGCGCGATGTGAAAATATGAAGCAGGAATTCAGAAAATCTCATCAGGTCTGGTGAAAATGATCCACTTTGCTTCCATTTTCATCAGAAAAGTGGCTTCAAGTTGTATTTTGGATAAACGTGGAACAGTCTGAGAAGTTGTTGGAGAGAAAAAACCCAGTCAAATTCAACTTACTGGCAAAACAGGATACAGGAAATGAGAACAAATGAAAAAATCTGATGTTTTGAGAAAAACCTCCTAGAAAATAAAGAGAAAAGCAAACGTGCAGCACGGTTTGGTTTGGTTTGGTTCTGAACGACGTCACATGGTCCATGTCGTCACTTTACGACTTACATCGACTTCTGTTTGTCAGCTGGTAACTAGTTGTTGTTAACTAGCGTGACTCGTCAGCGTAATGTCGATCATTGTTTTGAAGGTCTCAGTAAAAAATGTCCATGTTACGGAGTATTTTTGTAAGTTTGTGAATCCCTGTTTTAGCCACATGTTAAACACAGAAACTAGAAGATGTTCTCTCTCAAATGAAGTGTAAAACATTCACTTCTTCTGTTTTAATCCGAACCCATGAGTGGAAGATGTTAGAAGGTTAAATGTGTTGCGTCTGGTCTCAGAAAACTTCAGCTGGTCGTTAAGTGTGTGTGTGCGTCTCTTCGGGCTGTGGTGTGAGATGTTTAAGTGTGTGTTTTCACCTCAGAGTGCATGCAGTGTGTCTGCCTGCTCCCCTCAGAGCTGTAAGAATATCAGCCATCACCAGGAGTAACTCTGCGGTCGGCCTGATTGACGCGAGAGGCCACATTCTAACGGGGATCTCATATCGCCGGGGGTTGGCCCGAGCTCCGCCGCTGCCTTCCAACGAAAATAAGCGGCGTGACATCAGGGCTTTGTTTGAGCGGCGAGGCCCCTTCTGTTTGTGTTTAATATCGCTCAGAGAGAAGTGGAAACAGGGACGGCCAATTTCTGAGGCGAGCCTGGCTCTGCGTAGCTGCAGCGAGCGACGGCCGCCTGAAACCTGCAGAGAAACCTCTCTCTCTCTCTGGATCTGGATCTGGATCTAGATCTCAGCTCCCAGGAGGCCTTGCAGTTACAGGGAAATCAGATCTCACAACACTGAGGGCCGTTTGGGCTGAAGGGACGAGCCCTTTAGAAACGTTCATTAGTTCTTATTTTTGTTGAGTCTCTCAGTTTGGGTTTGAGTTTCAGTTGGTTTTACGAGTTCCACACCTCGTTGTGGAAACATCTTCACAGCTCTGCTCGTAAGCGTGTCCGTCCTGAGGTCGATCACAGATACTGGTTATGTTGGAGTCTGACTTTTCTTGTTTTTCTTTGTCTTTTTGAGTTCAGATTCATCAGGCTGCTCGTATTACTTGATGAAAACATAACGGACAGAGAAAGAAACTGGGCTCGAGTCGCAGAAGATTTGAACGAATCAGTAAAAACAACGCATGGAGCGAACAACACATATGTCCTACACGTGATAAAAACCTTCATTTCAGTCGATAATTATCGCAATAAATGTCTAATCGTTTTTGGTCCTAAGTGAAAGTTGAAGAAACCAGACGGTTATTTGTGGATTTAAATTATTATTGTATTTCATTTCGTATAACATTTCACTTGTTGTATTTCAGACAGACTGAGAAAATCGTTTTCGTGCCGTTTAGAAGGAAAAGCTTCTGTTTTTAGTCTCTTTTCAGAAGTTGCTTAAAGTTCCAAATACATTTTCAAGGCAGCTAAATTGGTGCACGAAGAAACAAATAAGACTTAATTTACAAAGCACTTCTCTAAAGGAAGGTCACAGAGAGCTTTACACGACGAGGAACAAAGAAACAATCTGTATCATGAGAATTAGGAATGAAAAAGAAGACACGAAAGCAGAGAATAGAAGAATAAGAGTGAATAAAATGGAAATAAATCAAAAAACAACAGAGGCTTCTTTTTACTGTTACAACTCACTGGTGTTCATGCAATTATTCCACTAATATTATATAGTTCACATAAATTTTAACCCTTAACATAAAAGTAAGACTTCACCTGGACTTTTAGAAGAAGTGAAATAACCCTGAGAAGGAGACGAGAGAGGAGGTGATTCTGGAAACGACAGGAAAAGACAGAGATCAAAGGAAAAGAGGACAAAAGACAGAAGAAGAAGCAGAAGGAGGAGGGGGAGGAGGTGATGGATGAGGTGAGAGAAGTGAAAAATGGAAAGTAGGAAAACAGAGAAGAAGGAGGTGGAGGGGGAGGAGGAGGAGGAGGAGGAGGAGGAGGAGGAGGAGGAGGAGGAGAGACAGGAGGAGGAGGAGGAGAGA
>JAPQRN010001635.1:0-11647 GCA_037367275.1 Coranthus polyacanthus | reverse complement strand
GTAGGTAGGTAACTTCATAAGGTTTCGACTTCTGTTACTGATACCATTTTTTACTTTAATACTTTGAGTACATTTCAGAGCCTTTTCCTTTTCACTTTTACTGTAAAGAGCTTGAAGACGTGTCTGTACTTCGCTTGCAGTAAAAATTGTGTGGACTGAGCCTTTAATATTCAATCATTCTATGCATTTTTAATACACACCCTTAATTAAAAATATGCCTTTGCTGATTCATATAGTCAGAATTTAATTATTTCAAAATGAATTAATGAAACAGCCTAACAGCCCATTAAATCCTTGTTTTAACCTTTCTTCATTTATAGAGTTCCTCTTCTTGCCACATTCTCTAGATCGACACAGACTTTGGGACCAGAGAATATTTTTGCTTCTTCTGAAAATGCCATTAGAATAGGGTGACCAGGTGACCCACTTTCTGAGGGATTGTACAGCATTGTTATCCCTTGTCCCCACTTTGTCCCACATATTGAGGCAATGTCCCACATTTGCATTTTGAAGGAAATACAAGCAGATTAAAGTCAGGTTTACATCCAGATCAGATCAGTTTTAACCACATTTTCAGAAAATCTGTGCATGTGTATGTGCGTTTTTCACTGCTTTGTGGAGATCAGCAGTGAATTAATTTTCCTAATTAAAAATAGTAGAAGAGTGTTCTCCGTATATAAATGTAGATCTCACCAAACCCATATGAAATGTAGAGGAGAAGTCAGAGATGCAACAAGACGAAAACAACATAAAAGATGCAACACGATGAAAATGACATAAAAGACACAACAAGACAAAAATGGTGTAAATAAGAGACTGAGGCCCATTGTTTTCACAGTGGAACAGTCAGTAAAATGCCTCTGCCTTAATGGGATATAAAATAAATTTACTCATTGTAACATGAGGTTAATTTAAAGTGGATTTTCAAACTTAGATTAGATTTAGTTTTCATGCAATAACATACCTGAGCTGCTGATTTGGACCCTTTTATCCATAGATCAACTTTTCCACCTCTCCAAAGCGCAATAAATATGATATTTCGAAATTTTTTCTCCTGTTCTTTACTGTGCAAATTAAAAATGTGCATAAAAGCAGCTCGTTGAAACCGCATAGTCCAGAGACAGCGTCGCGGAGGCGCCCTCTGCTGGCGGATCCGCAGAACATCTACATGTGTCGTTGCACCAAAAAAAAAAAAAAAAAAAAAAAAACTCCTATCAATTGTTCTGTTTGATTTGAAACGCATTCAAATGTAGAGCTGTCCACACGTAACCCAATAAATGAAGCTCTGTCATACTTTTAAGTGGCGGTCAGAGAGGATGCTCTGTTTTTGTTTTAGTTCAATTTCTTGCACTTTGCAGGTGTGTAGTTTTTACAGTGGACTGCGTTACTTCACGACACCAGGGGGGGGGGACGCGCCCTCAACCACCAACCCCCCCCCCCCGGGCACAGATTACGTCCCCACTGCCTCTCACTTAAACACCTAAACCCTACGTATAAAACACACTTGTTCTCTTAAAACTGCGCGGAGACAGACGCCGTCGTTCGTACCTGGACAAGTGTTCTGTGTCAGCGCGGGCGGGATGGAGGGAGAACCAGAGGGAGTCCGTTCAACGCGCCGCGGAGCTGTCCAGCGTGCTGAAGCATCACCCCCGCCTGCTCTCCGTCCTCTGGTTCAAACACACACTTTCTCACATCTCACGAATTCACCTCGATCGATCGGATTTTTCCTTCTTTTTTTTTTTTTATCGCATCCATCAGTTCGCTCCACTCCTCCACCGCAGACGCAACCTTCACCTTCTACAGTAAATACATTCAGCGCAAAAAAGAAAAAAAAAAAAAAAAAAAGGAGCCGCAACGATCAATACCGATTGGTTAACTAAAGTGGGTGACGTGGTTGTGCAGAGGAGCCACATATGTGACAGGAACCATGGTGGGGAATTTCCAGTAGCTACATATGGGCTCTTTGTGCCGAGCTGAGGAGAAAACTGAGGAGCATTTTAGTCTTTTAAACAGGCTACAGACGTCCCAAACTGAACTCAGAACTGGAATTCTTAATTACTGATATTAAGGCATGTTCTCGATAACGCAGCACTCCAAGTCTCAGAAACCAGAGACACACTTTGCTCACCTGCAGATGAAAGACAAAAAAAAACAAAAAAACACACCCGAAACCAGGAAAATCACGTGACGTTCAATGCATGCGTTTTTGTTTTTTTTTTGTTTTTTGCTTTTATCTGTGATGCCTTACATGCACGTTACGGGGAGTCTGGTGCAGCATCTGATGTAACACAGCATCATGTAGATGGTTTTGGGTAGAGCAGCAAGAGGTGAGGCTGTAGCACACACCAACATGTCTTAATGAATTCACTCAGCGGAGAGGGGAGGAAGGCAGCTCACTATCTTCAGTTTTCTTGTGAGGTGTGGTGGTGGTGTTGTGTGACCTCCAAAGCGAGGACATTGAGGTCACTCCTCACCTTTACACGGACCTTCACATGACTGGTTGACGGCTTCAGACTTTGTTTCAGTGTTAAGGTTGATGTTAGGTTTCAGTTTAGGGTTCTGCATTTATAATGGTTGAGGTTATAGGTTAAGGGGTGAGGGGATGTGTTATGTGTGTATCAAAGTGGTAATATAAATTGACCTAAATTAACTTACTTATAATAACCAGATTTTGACAATGAATGAATCTGAGGCAGAATGATAAAGTTTCTGTCGTATTTTTCCTACAATTCAGAGGAAAGCTGGATCTGTTTCGATATAAAAATCCAAGTTTTTGTCATAGTTTGGTGATGAGACTTTCAATGTGACGTTTAAATGTAAATGATTCATCAAACCAAATACCAAGCGTATAAAAATGCTGATGAAGCTGAAAATAAAACTAAAGATTTCTATCATAACGTGTAAAGGAAGTCTCTTTTTGTTAAAATGGAAAAAAACATTTAAAAAAATGTAGAATTTAGAACTGGCGTGGCAGCTAAGGTATCGCTAACTGGACTTGAATCAAAAATCTTTCCTAGACACAGCCCCCCCCTCTAGGAGTGGATTATAGCCTAAGAAGATTACAGTTCTTGTCCATATTCCCTTATTCCCAAACAAATTACAAAAAAAAAAAGCCACATAGTAAGCCTGGAGACAGTCTGAAAGCCCGTTTAACAAATGTCACTCCATCATGGAATCAGTAAAAATCAGTAAAAGCATCCCAGATACGAGCAGTGATCCAGAATCAGACATCAATAATGTAAAATAATAATGATCAATCGTTGCGTATAGAGCACATGGACTCATAGCTCTGTGTGGAGCTGCAGTATATGCCTCCGTCGGCTCCATGTAGCAGTGGTAAAGCCATATCCGTGAGCCTCTGATGTGTCAGCAAGACGTGTTGGTGACTGTCCAACCTGCCTGGACCATCAGGGAGCAGAGCAGCAGCACGGAAAAGCTGCAATGAAGCTTCTTGTCTGCGGGTTCAGATTCAACAGCGTGAATTTCTGGTGAAAGTTCTTTGCGGTGTGACGCCATCGTTTTCCGCTCCATACACTCAGTCTGCAGTTATTTGCATGTACTGCTGCAGAGACGGTCTGTCAGTCTGCACTCTCAACAGGAAAATGAACACGATCATCGGTGTAAATCAGACAGATTGTCGGAACTGCTTTGGTGCATTTTACTGTTCACTGCGTCAGTTTCGCTTAAACTCGTCCATCACAGCACACGCAGGGTACACGTTACGCCTGCCATGTCTGTGACTCTTTATTTAATGATCACTGTGAGACAAACAAATATGACGTAAAACATAAGGATAAGATGAATAAGGGGGATCTATGTCAATCATAACTATAATGACAAACAACCTGCATTTGTACACCATCTAACCCCTTGGATTAAGTCCCTATGTAGTCACTTATCCTGAACTCAAATGCCTCTGTCAGGAATTATTATTCTAATGTTTTTCCAGCAACTCCAAATCATAGAATGAAGTTGTTTGCTTCACGTTTTAGTGGGATTTTGTAATTTATAGGCGGCACAAGTTACACGTATTCCACTTCCTTTGAATATAATCTAATTCGATTTATTTACATATATGTGTTTTGTGGAAACCAAACCAAATAACATGGAATCTGACCTTTTCAATTCTGATTTGGGTCCTATGGGTACATGAGTAGATTTCTTAAAACTGGAATAAAATCGGAATAAAAGTCTTAAAGCAAATTGCGCTTATTTCAAGTAACGATATTTTCTATAGACTTCATATTGCTAAGTTTAAGTCTCACTCTTAAAATAAAGAAAACACTCTTATTCATCTGTTGAAATATTATGCAAACCGTTGATTTAGCTACTAAACCAAAGTTAGTTACACACTTTTAAAATGAGATTTCTCTTCTAATGAAAAATGTGCTTGAGAAGATTGTTTTTCTTTCTGGAATAACGAGTAATTTCCCAGAAACAAGGCTTATTTCATTAATTTCTTGAAACTTTTTTGCAGCGTGCACATGCAGGTCACTTCAGGATGATAATCAGTTGGTGCTGGAATCTGAAATTGGACTCACAAATAGCCAAAAAAAAAAAAAAAAAAGATCTGAGCAATAAATCTGAGCACGAAGCCTCGCCGTGTGAACGTAGACCTTTACTCAAACTTTCAGTCTCCAAGCTTTGATTCTCTGATTTGCTGATACTTTGAGCTGACGTCCAGGAAGGTCGAAACAGGAAATCTCCAGCTTTTGTTTCCATCCTGGGGTACATAACAGAGATGGTGGAAACATGCAGGTACCTTGGGGTCAGAAACTGGACGGAACATATAATACGGGGCCAAAGCAGGCTGATCTTCTGAGGTCTTTTGCAGTAAGAAAATCTGCAGCAGCCAGAGCATAGTTTTTGTCAACAGTGCACATTAAAGCAGCTGTAAGAAAGGCCAGTTCAGTGGTCGGGCTCAAACTGGACAGTCTGGAAACAGTGACGGACACGAGGATGAAGGATAACGCCTGTCACACACTGTACGATGAACCCTGTCAGCAGCAGCTCATTCCACTGCAACAGACCAGAACAGCTTATGTTATAGACAAGGGTAAACTTCAATATTTAAATCATGTGAAACTATACCTGTTTTTTACTGTTTACCTTATTGTCTGTCCATGAACTCATCCTCTTTTCTGTTGGTACCGTATGTACTTTCTCCATAGATTGTATATAAAGATGGACGCAATGACAGCTCTTCAAAAGTTGCGTCAAAACATCTCGATCGCTCCCCTGTGACTGGCTGAAGCATAGCTCATAAATCCTGCCCCCTCCATGTTTTTCACCGCATCACACAAGCAATATGGCAGCTCCCATGAACTAGCCCTGAAACATACAATATATACATAGGTGTATTATATATAAAGCTAATACTCACTAATACACACAGGGTTTTGATACAGAGGCAGATTGTTAACATTAACTACCTCGCTTTCCTGGAGTCGCTTACGCTCCCTTTCTTTATTTGCTGATAAAGTTTGACATAACCCAGTGTCTCAGTAATCATTGCATTTCATAATTTACACACTACTGTGTGTTTTCTCTTGCTTACAGATGTACTCTGTGGTTTAAGTTGGCAAATGTTATTACAGAGAATTTGGCTCGTATCTCCTCCAGACAGTCGCAGCTTCTTCTCCAAACATTTCAAATTGGAAATGGGTCAAGTTATTGGTTGCATCTGAAGCGGGAAGTTTTACATCAAATCACAGTAATGATGTTAGCAAATACATCAGACAATGCACAGACAGTTTAGTGGCATCCCTGCAGCTTTGGTCTTGAAATGAAATCCAAAGTCCAAAGTAGAAATACACATGACTCGAGACAAGACCTTCAGAAAGTGGCATCGAGACCGAGACCACGTTTGGTAGGGCTACTACAACATCTTCTCAGCGCTCCTGTTAACTCTGACATTTTGATGGTGTGTCTTTTCATGCTCGCTCTCACCACAACTTTCTGATAGTTCAACTTTCATAACATGTATCGCTGACAGACAGATCAGTGACGTGTGTTCAGAGTCTGGATTTAGGCCTCAGTACTAGGGGTTAATGGGATTATTACCGTTAGCGCAGCAACTAAAAGCTGTCTGGTTTGATCCCCAGACCAGAGTCTTTGAAGTACCATCTACTATAACTAATATTTTTGGAGCAGTCCAGTTTACTGTCCCAGTCCACACCAAGGTAGTTAAAGACCTGAACTCCTGAAAGACCTGAAAGTCCAGTCCAAACACAGGAGATGGTCACATAGATCAAATTAATGCTGAACTTTTGTCCTCTTACAGAGCAGCACAGAACAGTACTGATTGCGCCACAGGAAAGTGTGTATTTTTCAGATGTGAGCTGGTGTTTCCTGCCTTTGTCCAGACTGCATATGTATGGAAAAATGAGCCTAAAGTTCTGCGAGGGCAAAACCTGAATCTGACATCAAAACAGGCTCGTTGCTTTAGTTTTAATGCGTCTGAGGGGAATAATTATTTTTATTTTGCATCATTATGCACCTTCACAACATCTAGACCAGTTTCAAACAGGCAGTAAAGGGAGACAGAACAGCGGAGAAAAAAAAAGGCTTAAACTATTGAGTTCTGTTGCTGACACTGAAAACTGATTGCACATCAGGGTGACGTTGATCTTCATAATTTTCACTATATTCTTTTTTATTTGAAGTCAGAATGGTTTAATAGTCTTCACATTATATTGATATGACGTGCCCATAGATATGTCCTCCTAAGGCCTGGTTTTTAAGTACATTTCAGAGCCTGTGTTTTGTCACTTTTACTGCAGTAAAGAAGTTGAATCAGTACTTCTGGGTTTGTTTGTTTTTTTAACACACGTATCTGAACTTCTACTGGACCAAAGAACGCGTGCCACCTCTGAACCGAACTGAATAAATGAAACTACAATATGACAGTACACCACCAGAGGGCACAGTGTCCATGTTAGTGAAAAAGAACAACTGCTGCCTCCAAATGTAACTCAGTCATTGTCTACAGCATGTAGTCATAGATGTGTATATTACATGCATTGTGCCTCCATACGACAATGTTCTGTGTGCACACAAGAACACTATGGTTTCTCAGACGGTGTAAGAAACCTGCTTTTAGTTGCAGAATAAGCTCTGGATGAATTTGATACAAAAAAGGTGAATTAAAAACACATGACATGCGCAGAAATATAATGCATAACAGCGAACCATAAACAAGTATTTTCTGCTGAGAACCAGAGAAACAACCTGACTGAAGGATTAATACAACAGCTGACTTTTATCTGTAAAAATATCCCACTTTCAGACAAAGCAGTTATAAATAATTTATTTTTCAATTCGTAAAGTAGGTCACCAAGTCCACAGGCATCTTGTACCGCCGTCGCTTCACAAGTGGCAACATCTAGACTTATTCAACCATTTTGACGTAACAGTGGACGCGCTACAGTGACCAGGTCCCAACGAGCAAAATGTTACCACAGCTGAGAGGTAGGTCTATCTAACTAAAAGAAAATACTCATTTATGATTTATTGTTTATTGACAAAGCAAAGAGTAATAAAAAATGTCCCTGGATCTGTTCATGCGTCATTCTGATCATGCATTAAAGCCTCCAGAGCGACATCAATGAAGTATTGTTGATCAAAAACACAAGTACATTTTGTCTCCTCGCATCTATTTCACACTGGACATTTTCTCCTCCTGCTGCTGAAAATAAAACGAACAATAAAAGTTTACAAAGAACTCAGATTTCACTTGTTTGGTTCACTTTCATTTCATCCGAATAAACAACATAGAAGCATTAAATGAACAATATTTTCCTTGTGAAATCAGATTAGGCCTCTGAACAGTGTAGTGATGTTTGTGGGTCTTTCCAGCTTTATTATCTTGTTCAAAACATGTGAGGAAATGAATCAAAAAGGTAAACAAACGTAATGAGTGACGCCGTGTTGCTCACTCATTACCGTTTTAAAATGTTAGGTTTCAAAAGGAACCTTCACAACACAGCTCCTAAAGTTCACACAACTATAGCGGATGGAAATGCATTTTCTTATATCCATAAATCTGGATGAAAACCTGACTTTAAGTCACGCGTTTCCTTCAAACCCACAATGTGTCTTAACACCCATACGTGTAGATTTCAGGGGGATTCTTCAGTATTCAGAACATATTCATTAGTGTCCCAAACTAAAAACATGAAAGAAGCAGAGGATTTTTAATGTGAAAAGACAGGGGTTTTTTTTAACAAATCAGTACTAAAGTCAGGCCCAATATTCAAATTTTCCTCTACCAGTCCACTTTAGAGACCGACCAATTAATAATCTGCACCGATAGGATGTTTTACAAACTACTGGTCGCTTCTCAACTGGAAATACTAACTCTGAGG
The DNA here is from genome assembly GCA_037367275.1 of Coranthus polyacanthus. Taxonomy (NCBI): domain Eukaryota; kingdom Metazoa; phylum Chordata; class Actinopteri; order Kurtiformes; family Apogonidae; genus Coranthus; species Coranthus polyacanthus. Next base: position 3,281 of record JAPQRN010001635.1, on the reverse strand, counting down.
TCAAATATAGCTCAAAAACTTGGATTTTTTACAGTTGTTCAGTTCCACGTTCATTTATCAGTTGATTGAGTTTGATGTTCGGTTCAACGCTGCTGATTTCTAATAAAGTCAGACATGCATAATGCATTTTCAGTGTCAACCGTTTAAGGAGGAGGGGATGATATCGGCCGATTAATCGGTTGTCGGCTTTTCCCTGCTCCAAACTATCGGCCTTTAAAAATCCACTGTGAGTCGACCTGTCAAACTTTCAGACACGTCTTCACTTTTCGGTGCCAGTCAGTAACATCGCACTCACTTTTGCAACGAAATATATTTCATATACATTGGAAATTCGTGGTTTACTGTGCTTTTTTTTTTTTTTTTTTTTTTTACAAGCAGTTTGTAAATGTGAACGTTGTGCCAGTTCCTGAGGTGAAAAAGTTAAGAGAACCACTGCTTTACACGACAAAATAATACAGAAGAGGCAACAACTGATGCATAAAAATGAACCAGAGTGCAGGAAATTTGGTGTTCAGCGCTTAAAACGTGCCAGACCCTCAGTAAACGTACAAACAAAACCTGCACACGTGAACAGCCGAACAAAAAAAAAAAAAGAATAATCTGATCTGAGCAGTGAATGTGAATAGAGCACTAAGCGTCGCAGCTCCACACAGCTGTCTACTGTCAAGACAGTATTTTATCCGTCAAATATTTACATGACGCTACAGAGGCTTTTTTTTGTTGTTGTTTTTCTCACGTACAAACGTAATGACCTGAGAGCTGATTCAGGTGCATTATATTGCTCAGGAGTAATGCCGTTTCATCCCCCATCCGCACTGCTGTCACAGACACGCTGGCTCGGTCTTGGGTCTTTGTCGTGCTCACGGGTGCATATCACCGCTTAAGAAACCCGGTATATCATGAAATCCGGTTATCCGGCAGATATGTAGCAGCCGGTTTCTCTTAACCCCTTCCCGCCAGTCAAAGACGTCGGCTAACGCTGGTTTGGAAATAGAAATCACGCCTGTAATAACGCCGTTACAGATGTGTATGTTTGAACACATTGTTTAGCTCACTGGAGTTAACATGGCTATCTGTCCAGTCCAGACACAGACAACAACACCACTACCGACCAATCAGCTGCCTCTCCTTCTACGCCGCGGAAATAAGCAGCCAATCGAATGCCTGAATGACTCAACCGACGAGGCCCCGGCGACCAATCACCCGTCTGTCTGGATTTGCTGGGAAGACGAGCAGCCAATCGGACGTCTGTCTGGGCTCCACGGAGTGAACGTCTGACCAATGAGCCGTCTGTCTGGCTGTACCGAGGGGGTGAGCGTCTGTCGAGGCCCAATCAGCGGCTCAGTGCTGCCTGCCGGTGCCGGGAACTGGTGGTGAGGAGCCGCTGCAGCGCGTCAGGACCGGACCGTGAACCCGGAGACTGTACACACTGAGGCGAAAGGATACACAGGTGAGCCCGAGGATGTGTGCGGGGCCTGGCTCCGGTTGGAAATGTTTTGAAATGGCAGCGGCGGGATTCGTGTCGCGTTAGGACGGCTAGCTGTTGTCTTTTTCTTACCGGTGGATATGCTGATACGCCGATAGACAATAGAACGCCTTTGCTTTGCTATTTATTGATGCGGGCTGACATGTTGGCGACCAGCAGCCGTCGCCTCGAAGTGTTAATTTACATTTAAATGCCTAACGTTGGCTAAGTGTCAGCAGAAACATTTATGGATATGAAAATGGTACGCGGCTGTTTGTGTTTTGATAATAACTGCACTGTAAACGGAGATGTTGTGACTGCATTGTGATGGAAACGTTGTGCGGAATGCCTCTAGTCCGTTTCATTGTTTGATCCGGAGTCTCTAGGGGTTAACTCAGACTGGAGAAGGAGCCAGGATCCTCCAAATACTTCTTAATGTTCATTTAAAGAGCATCGGGGTGAGATGAGACGCTAGAAAAGGTTTTATTGAGGCAAAGCCGTCTGAGGTGGCGGATTAAACGCAGTAGGAGGAGGCCGGGGGGTGCTGATGGGTCTCAGCAATTAGGAAGAAAAATTCGAAATGCATCAGCCATTTACGTAGAGACTCAACTGGCTCCATATGCACCTAAATGGCTGCCTGGCGCCTGACAGCATAACCAGCGTTTTACTGTAAGGGCAAGGCTTTATTCGGGCCGAGCTACTGATTGTTTCCTGAGCGGCGGATAAACGGAGGTAGATGTCTAGATGACGTTAGAGACCAAACGGGAATCAATATTTAATGTGTGCTGCCTATTATTCTGCGGATAACAGATCATTCCGTGTGTGTGTTGATCAGAATTGGCCTCCTCTGTGCTGCTGCACCGCTTCTCAAGATTTCCGAGTCACATGCAGAGGGATTCACATATGTCTGCTGTCTTTGTTTTTGTGCTTCCTGTCACTAACTAGATTTGATAATGTAACAACCTTTAGGATGGGGATAAATCAGGAGTGGTTACATGAAGGCATCACATAAGCCGGGATTTGGACTCAGTCATTTCAGTTGTAATTGAATACATTTTGTGGCGTTATTTACATCAGCTTAACACATTTTTTTGTCATTTTGTCATCTGTTAAAATGGAAGTTGACAGACAGCGAGGAAAGCTCTTGCAGTTGCTTCGTCACTTCTTGCCATGAGACGTGCACTCTTTTTCTTTCTTTTTTTTTTTTCTTCTTCTTTTTTTTCCCTTCTCTTCTTCAGCAGCTGTTTGTTTCTACTGTGTTGTCCCCCGGTCTTTAGGACATCATGCCCACCTCCCAGATATTCGTGTCAATGTGGAAGTAAAGGAGCCTCGCAGCCTTTGGTTTGAGATAAAAGTTGGCAGACCTTGAGCCACTCAACCCTCTACTCTCATATAGAGATAGTGGGTCTCTATGAATGAAAGGTCCCTGCTGTTGAAGTGTGTGAATGAACTGTAGTATTCTCAATGAAGGAGACTTTCCTCTTCCCATTTCCAGCTCTGAGTCCCCTGACAGCCCCCAGCAGCATACAGATGAAGACTAATCATACTATTATGGCGGGTTATCAGTGTCTCCTAATGTCATTTTTGATTAGTCTGTAATCAGTGAAATTTAGCTTCTCCTTATTGGAATAATACAGACTATTTTTAATTTTATTCAAAGCACAGTGGATGTGTATGACAACATTGATATTGTTTTTGAAGGAAATTAAAGCTGTTTACCCTTTTTAATTTCCATTATAGAGGATCTGTCTTCTCTCTGCCGACTGCCTCTGAGACACTCCGTGCCCTCCCCCCCTGCCGCCGTCACCCCCCCACC
>JAPQRN010001632.1:0-11649 GCA_037367275.1 Coranthus polyacanthus | reverse complement strand
ATATTGGTTAATTATGGCTACCGTAGTCAGGGGGTGTCGCCGAAGTAACAGCGGTAAAAACGGTAAAGGGGAATTCCTGTCTCCTCTTTAAAGGTAAATGTTGCACGTCAGTGAGTAATCAGTGAACCAAAATCACAGTGCAACAAGGAAAAGGTCTAACACACAACAGCATGTACATAGAAATTATTGTAAGGACAGAATAAACCATCTGAACTAAGCTAAGTCATATCAGTACAGCAGCTTCTGCACATGTGAGCTGTTAGATCAGAGAGTTTTGTTCTAGGTGATATTATTTGACATGCCTTCTTTCTATAATGCTTAATTCTGCCTCTGTCTCTGACTGACTGACTTTGGTTTTTCAGAGAAACTCAACATCAAGTTTGTGCCAGCAGAGGCTAGAGCAGGCTTATTGTCAGCTGAGGAGAAAAGCAGGCTGAAAAAATTGCACGAAGACAACAAGCATTTCCTCAGAATTCCTCGACGGTAAGTTGAAAGGATCTAATTATTTCACTGATTGTTATTAAGTTGCATTTTTAATTTTTGTTACATCTCTCTTATCTAATTCTAAGCCCTCAGTGGGATGAAAGCACCAGTCCAGAGGCTCTTCAGCTGGCAGAAAAAGACAGCTTCTTAGAGTGGAGACGAGAGCTCGCACAGTGCGTAACATTCTGTATTAGAATTCATCTTTCCTCACATGCAGCCTGTAGTGTTATGTGGTAGTTATTGTATGTTGTGTATACAAAGGACAAAATGGCTTGTACAGTTTGTAATATGTGGTTTGATACATCTGTGTAGTAGTCTGTGTCAGTAATCGAACTAACATGTTAATTTTAAAGACTGGAAGAGGAGCAGAAGTTAATTCTCACCCCATTTGAGAGGAACTTGGAGTTCTGGAGACAGCTGTGGAGGGTGATCGAGAGAAGGTAGAAGCAAAATCTCTGTGTGAATGTCAGTTGTCAATGTATCTGTTGATTATTTTCTCGATAAATTGACTGATTATTTGGTCTATAAACCGACAGAAAATGGTGATCAGTGTTTCCCAAAGACCTGGATGACGCCCTGAAACATCTTGTTTCATCCAGAATCCAAAGATATTCAGTTTACTGTTATAGAGAAGGAAGGAAACCAGAAATCATTCATGTTTAAGAAGCTGGAATCAGATTTTTTTTTCCTAGGAAATTACTCAAATGATTATCAATTATCAAAATAGTTGTTGATTAATTTAATCGTCAACACCTGATCCATTAATCAATTAATCATTGCAGCTGTAATTAAAGACAAAACTCTGTTTCTCTGCAGTGATGTCATCATTCAAATAGTTGATGCCAGAAACCCTTTGCTGTTCAGATGTCCAGACCTGGTAAGTGTCATTATTTTACTAGTAACAGAATTGATTAAGTAGGAAAGGGGATGTGTGCTCAGTTTAAGTTAACTATATTTGAAATAAGTTAGCAAAACAAACTGCTTTTTGTAAGCCCCTGTAATGGTTGTATTAGTATATCAAAATTCACTTCTGTTGCTTGGATTTTCTAACATCTTTTCTTCTGCATGGTGTCAGGAGTCGTATGTAAAGGAAGTATCTGCAGATAAGGAGAACATGCTGTTGGTGAACAAGGCAGACCTGCTGACCAGGAAGCAGAGGCAAGTCTGGGCCAGACACTTTGAGAAGGAAGGATTGAGGGCAGTCTTCTGGTCTGCGTTGGCTGAAAGCAATCGTCTGGATGCAGAAGACAAGGTGAGGAGGTGTTGTTGATCTATAGATCTATAGATATATATATATAGATCTATAGATCTATATATATATATATATATAGATCTATAGATCTATATATATATATATATATATAGATCTATAGATCTATATATAGATGCTGTGGGGTGACTTGAAACGGGTTGTACATGCAAGAAACCCTTCAGACATCTCTCAGCTGAAAAAATTCTGTGTTGAGGAGTGGGGTACATTTTCTTCAGATCGATGTCAGAGACTGGTAGATGGCTACAAGAAGCGTTTCACTCAGGTTATTTCAGCCAAAGGGGGCAACACTAGCTATTAGGGGGTAGGGTGTCCTAACTTTTTCCTCCATTAAAATACGCATTTTTGTTCATATCTTTTATTTGATGAGACAACGTTAATTTTTGTTGTCAAGTTACTATTAAATCACTTTCTTTTCCAGAAATAAATGAAAATAAGATTGGACATTGATATGTGAACATTTCTTAATAAAGAGCTGACTATTTAATGGGGTGTCCTAATTTTTTTTCACATGACTGTATATATGTATGAATATATACATATGTATGAATATATGTATGATGTATATGTATGTATGAATATATACATACATGTGTGTATGTATGTATATGTCACCAGCACACATTTCATGAATCCCATGTAGGATTTTCTTATTGTCCTAATGCGTTCGTGCATGAGGACCAATGGTCTTTAAATGTAACTTGTTGAAACCTGCTGAAACTCAAGTGTTATAATAATTACATTTTCACTATTTGTATTCCACCCACAATCATAATTTTGGCCTTTGCAGATAAAGTTGAAGTGAAATGCAGTACTGAGTGTTTAAACCTCTATATCCACAGGGCATGGAAACACAGGATCCAGAGGATGGAGAGAGTGACCAGGAAGAGGAAGGACAGCTAAACAACGAAGACTTGAGTCGAAAGGGTGCAGATGGAGAGGTGGAGGAGGGTGATGACGTCGAAGAGGATAGTACTGAGGAAGACCAGCAGGAACACATTACTGTAGATGAGGAGGACTGGCACACCTGCTCAGAAGATGAGGACGCAGAAGAAGAAGGGACTGTTGGTTCATCTAATGAATCCTCCTTCCACAACTCCAGCCGTCTGTTACACAAGGATGAGCTCCTGGCTATGTTTAAGTCTGTTCACAATGGACCCAGATGTAAAGAAGGACAACTAACAGTGGGGCTGGTGGGTAAAAACACACTACTTATCTACTGTTTGTGTACAGTAGGCATATACTTTTAGAAGGATACACAGAGAAATGTTGTGTTTGTTCTCGTTAAAACTGTGACAAAATGCTTCCTGAACTGACAAATTGCCAAAGTCCTTTAAAGGCAAAATATGTCACATTTCTCGCTTGTGTTTGTAAACAGACCATTTAGACTCCGCCTCCTCTATGCTTAGTGAACTTAGTGAGAGGGCAGTGGCAGACTAGCAAGTAATAGACTGAATGAGAAGAGCCTTCGTGTTAGAGTGCCGTTAGCGGAAAAAAAAACAGTTAAATTAAAAATGTAAACGTTATTTTCGGATCATTTCACAATGGTTATGTTCTAAAGTACACATAAACACACCCACACCATCACATAACTCTGTGGGAATGTTCTAGAGAGAATACAGCCCAAGCAGACACTTCCTCCTGTCTTCTGTGTGTGTCACAGAGACTTCTGTGACAGGTGACAGACATAGGGGTTTCTGTGTGCTCAGAGTGCCCAGAGTTCCCAGAGTTTTGTCTCTCAGACTGAACTGCACTGTACTAAGAGCAGATGATCTGCTTTGTTTTAATATTGTTCCACCTGCACACTGCGTGATGCTCTTATAGAGCACCAGCTGACCAAATACTATACAAAGGACATTAAAACATAGTTAAAAGTAAAACAGTAATTAGCATTTATTGTGCTCTTGCTGCCGATATGCATCAATTCTTACTGTATAAAGGTTCCTACCACCTACACTTATCTAAGTGACCTTTTTTAATCATTGATGAATTCAACAGGTTGGATATCCGAATGTAGGAAAGAGTTCCACCATCAACACTATTCTAAGAAACAAAAAGGTTTCTGTTTCAGCCACTCCTGGACACACTAAGCACTTTCAGGTACTCTACTCAATACTTGACTATATAATTTTTTTGATCTTTTATTTCATGAAGTCAATGAATAGAAAGGCAAAAGTGTGAGTGTTTTGTCTTTTCCCGCCCTGTCTCCCAGACTCTGTATGTGGAGCCAGGCATCTGCCTCTGTGACTGCCCAGGTCTGGTCATGCCCTCATTTGTTTCTACCAAAGCTGAGATGATCTGCTCTGGGATCCTACCCATCGATCAGATGAGAGACCACGTGCCTGCAGTGTCCCTTATATCCTCTATATGAATGGAAAGACTATCAAACACATTTTATGTTTGTAGTACAACTTTAGATTTTCTGTAAATAAGTTCTGATAGATTTCAGGAAGCAGAGAACAAGTGTTTATGGGAATGTGATCTAAAACACAAACACACTGCTGCTGTGAGTCTCTCAAAACAATAACAAAAAGTGTAGTTCAGAATCATGGGAGTTGCAGATGAAAATCGGTCTGATGCAACTCAGGTAGAAATCTTGTTTACACATGACGCAATCTGTAAAGTTTTCTTTAAATTATTGTTAGAGATGTATATTCACATTATGTCATGTCATTGTAATGAAATAACATTAGTAATGAAGTAACATTAGTAATGATATGACACCTTTGCAGGCGAGCAAAGGAAGTACACAAGTAATCAGAATATATAACCTAGGCCCAGCCTTTTCTACGTATTTGAATATGGAGATGTTACATATTAAAATCTTCAACGTTTACTGTGATTGACTGTCCTTAACGTGTTGCACGTCTGTCAGACAATCCCTCGGCATGTATTAGAAGGCACCTACGGCATTAACATCATCCGGCCTCGAGAAGATGAAGACCCCGACAGACCACCGACCTATGAGGAACTGCTGATGGCTTATGGATGTGAGACTGCCTGACATATACTTTTTTTAATTTTATAAAACAAAAGCACAAGGAGCCAAAAACTTAAGATTCATGAAGTTTAATGTCCTGTTTTTCTTTCTTTCAGACATGAGAGGTTTCATGACCTCACATGGCCAGCCCGATCAGTCCAGATCGGCCCGTTATGTCCTGAAGGATTACGTCAACGTAAGTTTCATACCCTGGTCAAATGTAAGTTAGGTCTAATAATTACGTACAGACAGAAATAAAAAGCTGGATTGAGGTAAAGAACTGTACTTTTAACTGTTTAGATTCTCTTTAAACTAAACACGCAGGATAAAAACCTGCAGCAGGATAAAAACAAAGAAGTTATTTTAATTCTAATCCAACTAGACATAATCTGATTAATAGAATGTTTTACAAACTAACAGTAGAAGTTATTAGCCGATAATTCAGTTCAATTCAATTTTATTTATATAGCCCAATATCACAAATCAAAGATTCGCCTCAAAGGGCTTTACAGTCTGTACAAAATACAACACCCTCTGTCCTTAGACCCTTGGTTCGAGTGAGGAAAAACTGCCCAAAAAACCCTATAGTGGCTGATTGCTAATAATGGGATTTTCAACTGGAAAACTGAGGGAAAATAACAGTTCAAAAGATAAAAGTCACAGCCACCTAAACGTTTTATGGTTAGTTTGATGTTCAGTTCTACATTTATTGATTGATTACTTTGAATTGGATGTTCAGTGACACAGATTTATTTATTTATTTATTACTTTGACTTTCAACAGTTATCTTGTTTCTAATAAAGTCAAAGATAAAGAGTGAATTTCAGACATGCATCATATATTTTCAGTATTAAATGTTGGGGTATAAGGGCATGGATGATATCCGCCTTGGCTCTCAGCTTTTTCCTGCTCCAGGCTATCGTTATTATATGGGCGTTTAAAAGGCACTCAACCTCTCAAACTGCATATGTACATTACATGTGCTGTTTATGTAGAAATGCAGCAGGATACTCCTACTCTTTATTGGGCCGAAGTTCTTCTTTGAGAATTTTTGCCAATGATGCTATACAATCCACATGTTAATTTAAAACGTGTGTTTCCTGTAGTGAATATCTTCTCTTGGTCTCCACTCCAGGGAAAGCTTCTCTACTGCTATCCTCCCCCACATATGAATCCTGAAGACTTTCAGCCTCAGCACAGCAGCTTCCAAAAAACAGATTCTGATGACTGCGACCTCTCCATGGCAACCAACAAACAACAGAAAATCAAGAGAATTGAGAATGTGGTTGACAAGAACTTCTTCCATCAGGTACGATCAGTATCCTACTGTCTTGGTGCTAATCGGGATATTGGTGAATAGTAATAAATCCACAGGTAGCACATCAAGTAATGTGTATATGGCTGTAGCAGAGAGGCTGCTTATCATGAAACACTTGAGGTTTGATGGGATCTTTGTTTTTAGGAAAACGTGCGAGCTCTCTCCAAAGGGGTTCAGTCCTTCATGGGCTACAAGCCTGGCAGCGGACCTGTAGGACCAGGAAAAGCTGGGTCAGAGACGGTCGTGGGCAAACCCTGGAAAAAACACGGCAACAGGAATAAGAAAGAAAAAGTACGGCGCCTAAACAAGCATCTGGATGCCTGACGATGGTGTGACATGTAGTACTTTAAATAAAACATGAAAGAACTGTAATTCCAAAGGAATTAATGCTGAGTATGATGTGTAGGTAGACAGGAGCCTCTTCCTCAGTTTGGAAAGGTCAGCATGTCTTCATATGAACACATGAGGTGCATAATGTGCTATACACTGCTCTGATCACAGTGCATTCATTCCAGTGGCTCTGCAGATGAATAGCATGTCTCAGCAAAATTCACACGAGATTAATTTTATAAGAAATTACAAAAGAGATTTTCTGCATTGTAATTTGAAGATGCTTTCATTAAATCATTACACATACAAATGATTGTATGGTGGGTTCTGCTTTTATTTACATACAGTTATCAATACAACCAAACTGCTACAATAAAATGTATGATTGTGTTACTTCTTTACATCTTCACTCATGAGTAACTAATGCCTCACAGTGAAGGACCAAGAAGAATAACCAAATGTTTTCATAATATTCCCAACCTTAAATATTGAACCAACATATTTCTCAGTTTATTTGGGATTTTCTTTTCTCCAGCTGTCTAAAGGATTATTAATCAGCCCAGTTGAGACCACTTACATAGTGGTGTAACCCATTACATGTAGCAACATGGATAAAGTGGATATAGAAACCCACTTATTGCTCAGCTGTGTTAATGAAGAGAAGGAAATGGTCTAGATGTCGAGTCAATGGGTGAATCCAAGAAGAACTTTTACTGATTTAATTGTTAGCCTGTGCTGACATTATACCAGTATGCAGAACTTCAGGTACAGACAATGGGTCTATTATGGTATCACTTCCAATATTTTTCACAGGAAAAAAGCCCACTCTTAAAATAACAAAAATTAGTGAAACAAGTAACGAGATAAGATTTCTTGAAATAAGACATATTTAAGCCACACAACATGGGAGACATCTTGAAATTAGCTAAGAAAACTCATTCTTAGCTGCTGTATATTTCACTGATCTTGTGAAGTTTTGTGTCTCATAAGCTTGTGATGCTCAAAAGTAGAATTTCCCCCTCAAAAATTTGCATCTTTTTCTTTTTACCTTCCATGAAATCCTCTTTGTTCCAAGTCTATTTAACTCATTTTTAGTTGTATAATTGTGACAATGTTCTAGATTTAAGACCACCACCTAGTTGAAATAAGATTAGAAATTGGCATTTTAAAATAAAATGTCTTGAAGTTAGTTATTTCTGACTAGGATTAGGAAGTGCTTTTTGTGCCATAATAAGCGCCAATTCTCCAACCTATCATCATCTCAAGTGTATTTACCAGCTCTACAGCAGTAATACTGTTCTAGATTCAAGACATTCACATACTTAAATTAGTCTTGCACTTGTAGCCCCCCTTTAATAACTCGTACTATTGATTTATATTGTACCTTATAATCCCACAGCACCATTTAACATGGGAGAAGAATTGTTGAGGAGTTTACTAACATTTGGGATGTGCATAAAATACCAATACCACTGGCTGAGCTGTAGAGAGGTCTGGTTAGCTTATTTCATGGCTATATTTGAAATGAGAGCAGAAGTAAAAAGTCCCACGCATTAACCCATTAACCCCACACACTGGAGCCTAATACTCACAAAACAGCACCAGTAGAAAAGATTATACCACAAAGCTAACAGTGTAACAACACAGAACATAAATAAAACAATACTTTACCCCTTCATGTCCTTTTACACAGGATTTGTAATGATTTGTAAGGATTCAAGTCTAACGAACTGAAAATATAGTGGTGAGAGATGACGGTCTTCAGCTCAGACCCGCTACAGTCATACAGGTCTGGATATGTGGGACTACTCACATTGTTATGGCTTCAACATGAAGGTAAGTAAGTGATAGTGAAATAAACCCTGACAGGGTGATGCAGGACCCTGAAGCGGGATACGAGAGAACAGAGACAACTTCACACAGCAAAATGTGTGAACAGTTTACAGATAATGTCTGTAACTTGATACAGGTCCAAGACACGTCGGTCTTTTTCGGCATTCTGGATCCGTAGAACTTTCACCTCCTCCACCAGTTCCAATGTGGCTTTCTGCTGCATTTTGACAGTAGAAATTTCTTCTATCATGAACTCCAACGTCCTCCTAATGTCGTCTCCCTCCTCGGATGTCAATGCATTCTTCGGCCCCATGCCGTTGCTAAGCAATGCTGTCGGCGTCGGCGAGGGTCACCTGTTGCCGTCTTTCAGTCCTTAAATCCAAAAAATCGGTGTCACAAACCAGGCAATGATCAGTCCGAAGGTTTCAACAGATCATCCGACGTCCGTAGTCAAAATCAGTAGCCAGAAAAAAAGACAGTTACTTATTAACTTAGTAGTTACTGAATATCATTGATAATTCATTCATATTTGTAATAAATTTCTTATTCTTTTTCTTTTAAACTCATTAATGGAATGTTTTGTTCATATTATCTTATGCATTTGAAATGGAAGGAAACTTGTTTTTGCAATTTTAAAAACTGTAGAATTTTTTTTTATTATTGAAATAAACAATAAAAATTAAACTGAAAAACTTGTTGAATTTTTAATAAGCTCCAGCTCCTCAACTGAGCCTGATACAGGATGAGCTGTGAGTTCCTTCAATATTAGAATAAATGATAAAACTGTTCATTAAGTAAACTGAAATCCATGTGTATCAGATATTATCAAAGACTGGAATCAAATCAGATCCAACTATGGTCATATTTTGTTGTGATCCTCCTGTAAAGTTGCATTTAGTTTCATATTACTTAATTGTAAAACTGATGTGAAGCACAAACCAGGCTTTTTTAAACAGAAGAAGTTTAACTGAACATGAATCTGTGTTTGTTTTTGCAGCTGACTTCGAGGATGAGTACGATGAGTTGGACTAACTTGGAGAAGGAGGCTTCGGGTCGGTTTACGCTGTTTATAGAACTGATGATCAGTTACCCTGTGATGGGGTGAGAAAAAAAGAGAGAATGGGAACAGAAGTGTGACTGAGAAACAGGAAAAGGAAGTGATGCAACAAGGAAAGGTGGAGCTACTGAAATTATAAAGGTGGGCATACCTGAGAGGTGAAAAGAGGAGGGAAATTCAAACAACATGAACTAAGTAAAATAGTGATGTGAAAAGAAACACAGACCAAGAGGAAGAAATCAAGATTGTTTGAACAGAGACCAGACGACGGAAGTCCCAGAAGTCAGACACACTGTGATCTGCTTGGATGCGTCAGCTGTGTTTCTTCTGTTCGGTCTTAGGCCTTGAGCTAAGTCTCCCCTTCCAGCCCCTCTCCAGGTTTCTCCCCCCTTCATCCTCTGACCACAGATCCCCCTCTCACCCACACATTCTTAAACTTGCATTCACACACACCTGCACCCTTCTCCCTCACAAACCGAACTGAACTGAACTCAACAGAAAAACTGAAGGAACACATCAAACCATACATTTGACCCCTCCTCTCTCACACACATACAGACACACACTCACTCTACAGGCACACACACTCCATCTCATTTCTCACAAAAAGAAATTGACTTTTTTTGGTGTTTTGGTTATGTTTGTAAATATTATTTCTGCTGAAGAGTTATTGATAATTTATGTTTAATGTGAATTTGAATTGCCTTTGATGGAAGTTTTGAGTTTAGTTCCTTTGATAATTTCTGTTTAATGTGAATTTGAATTGCCTTTGATGTGAGTTTAATGCAAGTTTTGAGTTTAGTTCCTTAAATGTCGTTGGAATGATGTTTTTCTATTTATATACCACTCTGATTTGTTTTTTGAAAACCTGATTTGATTTAATAATTAATAAGACAATCTTAATTAATTGAATTATCTGTGTGTTTGTGTTGATTTACTGTTTTACTTTTCATTTTGAAATTTTGTAGCTGGAGAGTTTTCTTAGTTATTTACAAAAACAAAAAGAAATTTGACAGGTTAATAAAAATTAATTCGCTCCTGTCTGGTGCCCTACCCTAACTAGTATCCTCTCATATACCTTATGCTACAACCCATAAGTATTATATACGTAAAAAACTCACATCACATGTAACATGATTAAAGCCCTGTCTGTACTGACTATCAATTTTGAAGACGTTACAAAGAAACTACTTCACACTGGAAGAAGTTTATATACAGCAAAGCTACACTAAGGAGAAATATAGTTTTGTTAAACTAAAGATACTTAGAAAAAGTAGTAGTTTACTGTAAAAATCTAAATTTTTTTTGGACAGATTTCATGTTGTGGTGATGATCGATAAGTGTCTAGTTACTTTATAAGTGAATGTAATGCACAGTTTTGTTTTATTGCTTCATCTTTGTCTTTTGTCTTTTTAAGTATGATTATTGATATTTTTTCTTCTTCATGAGCCATGTTTAGTTTCTAACTTGCACAGTGTTCAAACTTTTTCTAAAGTCTGTCTTTTAAATATATGGCCCAAAGACGTAATGAAACAACATCAATGACGTAATGAGACGCAAATTACATCAAAGATGTGATTATGACATCAACATCACATCAATGATGTAATGATGACAACAACATCAAAGATGAAAGAACATCAATGATGTAATGATGACAACATTAAAGACGTGATGATGAGAACAACATCAAGGCAAGGCAAGACAAGTTTATTTATAGAGCGCACTTCATACACAAAGGCAACTCAATGCACTTCACACACACAGGGAACAAAAGCAAAACGCCAAAACAAGGAAAAAACTTAAAAATTAAATTAAAAGAATAAATGATTAAAAGAATACTTAGTAGTAAAAGACATGCATAGGCGCATGAAAAAAGGAATGTTTTTAAGTTGGATTTAAAAGTTTCCACAAATTTCACATTGACTGGCAGTTTGTTTCATTTGTTTGCAGCGTAACAGCTAAATGCTACTTCTCCATGTTTAGTGTGGACTCAACTAGTTGATCTGAGTCCGTGGATCGAAGAGCCCTGCTAGGTTTAAAATCTCTAAACATATCACAGATGTACTCTGGAGATAAACCATTCTGTGATTTGTGAACTAGCTGCAGGGTTTTAAAATCTATTCTGTAACTCACTGAAAGCCAGTGTAAAGATTTTAAAACTGGTGTGATGTGCTCTGTTCTCTTAGTCCTGGTTCTAACTCTGGCAGCAGCGTTCTGGATGAGCTGCAGTTGTTTAACACTCTTTTTGCGGAGTCCAGTCAGAAGATCATTACACTAATCTCTACTGGAGATAAAGGTGTGGATGAGCTTCTCCTGGTCTTTTTGGGACACAAAACTTTTAATTCTGTTGATGTTTTTAAGATGGTAAAATGCTG
>JAPQRN010001631.1:0-11653 GCA_037367275.1 Coranthus polyacanthus | reverse complement strand
TTGTTAAAATAATTAAGAATGGCTGATTTGTCAGCTAGAATATGTGCATCTTTTACAATGCAAGCAGGCAATTCATCTGTGGGTCCATCCCCAAATGAAGATTTGACTACTTTCCAAAACTTTTTAGGATCATTTAAGTAACGGGTAGTTTTATCAATATAAAAATCAGACTTAGCCTTTTTAACTAGGGAAGTAAAGCGATTTCTGTTTGGGCGAAGATGAAGAAACAGAAGATGACCAATCCCAGTTCAGATCTCCTGTGAGAAGAACGTCATTGAAGGATAAAGTCGAAAGCTGTTTGTTCAATGATGATAAAGTCTCACTACTTGCAGAAATCGGTCTATAGCAGCCTACGATGGTGAGAAAGCGGCCATTTAGAAGTTCCAACTTCAGGGCAAGAAACTCAAATTGACTACTGAGGGAAAAAGATGATTGAACAGTAACATAACATTTCTGTGTGACATATATTGCTACGCCACCACCTTTTCTGGGACGGTCACAACGGAAGACATTATAACCTTTTATAGCAATGTCTTTGTCTGTGATGGATTTCTTTAGCCAGGTTTCATTTTAACTAGGTAAAGTTTTGGCAAAAGACTTCTAACATTTAGGTGTATAACACCAAGTCCTGATCTAGATTTAAAATCAACTGGAGTACTCAAACAATTTATATCTGGGCCAGGGTTGAGTTCCAGACAGTAAAAGCAAAAGAAAAATAAAACATTTCTTCCTCACCGAGTATGTAGGCACCGGTTGAACAGAACTATGCCTAAACCTTGGACTACCAGGACTTGGCGGTTAAGCATGATGCGATAGCAACCAGTCATATGCACTAAATAATACAATATAGTGGGGCAAAATGACATCAACAGTACAATGGATGGTCCAGGTGGGAGAGACTTGAAGAAGATGGTATTCCAGCTGGTACTTTTTCTGGGAAACAAATAATGATATGGAGGAGGCTAGCCGCTGCAGGGCCGGTGGAGGCTTGCTACTCTAGCACCCAGCACCAGGTAAATTCCAAAAAGGCTTAAAACAGTCCATAGTTCAAACAGCCCAATGGTGGGCCAAGCACCACCAGGTTGATTCCTGAGAAAACTCCAGGCTTCAACCAGTCCATAAGCAAGACCAGGCCTCAAGCATATTCAAGGCAATTAACATTAGTGTCCAGAAAATGAGCTCCAGGATCTCAGAATGGGAAAATAAAGAAGAACTTACAAAACATCCCACATTCAAGCCCCATTTCGTAAAATAAAACACATACAATAACTTAAAAGATGAAAATTCAGACCTCACATTCAGACCTCACAAACAAAGACTTGCACTGGCTGCCATCTTGGATTTTGGCAATGAAACAACAGGCAAACGACAGGATGAAACAAAACAAAAACAACATAAAAAGATGTCACAAGACAAAAAAATAATAAAAGACATAAAAGATGAAACAAGACAGAAACACTCCTGTAGTCTCTGACTTGTGATCTAGTGCTTATTTTGTTCATTTTCTTTCTTTTAATTTAATGTTGCTTAAAGCCAGTGTACATAACTAGACAAAAATGACAAGGAAGACAGAAGCCATGTTAAGATCAACAGAAAGTAAAAGGAGACTGGATCGTGGAGAAAACGCATCATAATGTTTCAATTCTGTTGCTGACATTGAAACTGATTTACACATTGGAGTGAAGCTAATGTTCATTATTCTCAGTCTATTGTTTTTGGTTTGATTAGAAGTTGCTGCAGGGTCTTCGCATTATATTAATATGATGTGAGGTTCAGTTCACTTTACACACAAACAACCACTAGAAATGTCCTTCAAAGACCGACTGACGAATTTTATACTTTGAGGACATTTTTGAGTCTGGACTTTTAAACAAGTTGAATCAGTACTTCTACTCTTACCACAGTCTGTTTTTACTTGTGTGAACTCTTGCCACCTCTGATCACACCATCTGATCATTTTCTATCCAGGGACTGTTGTTGTAAATGAATTTATTAATGGGATTTTTGGCTCTTCAACCACTCATGTAGAAGCTTCATTCAAACGTCAAAAGACAGGATATCTGGATACATCAGATAGTTAAATGTAGGTACTATTTAATGTCGATTTTTTTTTTTTGTCAGGATCTTAGTGACGTGTTCAGAATAGATATCTGTACTCTGAAATAAACAGATTGTAGGTCTAAAGAATGAAAAGGGAAAGAAGTCTTGTTTAGATAGCGTTTGAAATGACAGTCCACAAAAAGTGCATTTTTACAAGTGTGCTTAACATCCACCACTCTGAATATTTTAATTCAGATTCCCAGTTCCCATATGTATGAATGCACTGCACCTTAATGCCTCAATGCCTCAAATTCAAATTCGTAGTGAAAATGACTGATGCCTTAAATCACCTAAACTCAAACAAAACCAAATGTATAGTAGTTCAACCACACATATCATTCAGCTGGGCAGGGGAGGGATGATTCAGGTGGAATGCTCTAATGGTCAGTCATGGTGTATCAGGACATGTTGAAGAACACACCACAGGCCCATGCGGACCGCCTGCCCCTGCAGCTGGCCCTCACTGAGCTTGAAACGCTGGCTGAGAAACTCAACGAGCAGAAGCGTCTGGCGGATCAGGAGACTGAGATACAGCAGCTCGTAAACAGCGTGGGAGACCGTAACCTCAGCAAGGTAACACACATGAGCTATTCTCACTATATGTGCTTCATCCACAAAGGAGATGATTCAGCTTCTGCATGTGAGCAGCATGAGCATCTTCAGGAAATGTTTTGACAGTGTACCTGAAAGTTCTAGACTTTAACCAGTGTTCATTTGGATGTTTTACCTGATGTGGCACCAGACATGGTTAAAGCAATAGTTTTTATTTTTTTTAAAGTGGGGTTGTATGAGCTACTTACCCATAGTCAATGTATAGAAAACATCCTCTGGGGAAACTTGATGTTGATGTCAGTCAGGACAGAACAGTTGGAGAGGCAGGTTTACATTCAACATACAGTAGGCCAGTAGAAGGTCATTCACTGATGCTCACATGCTTTGAGTGAAGCAATAGGAAAGGAACAACTCTTTTGTCTTTCCAGTTCTTAAACTCGGAGCAGAGGCAGCTGATCCAGTGTGAACTGCTGACTGAAATAGTTTATGGTGAAAAGGGTCAAGTTCTCAAGTCTAAAGAGCGAAAAATGTTCCTCCTCAACGACACCCTGATCTGTGCCAATGTCAACCTGAAGTGAGTAACCTCCTACAGTCATCTGACGACATCTCCATTACAGTGTGTTATGGTGTTAAACTTGATTTTGGACTTGATTATGAATTTAGTATTAGAAATCTATTTAGGGTTGTAGTTGCTGTTTAAAGAAACTCCAAAAAATTTAAGCAAATATGCGTGTTAAACATTTAGAGGTCCTGGTAGTACAGTATAAAAGCTAGTTTAGTACACTGCAGTGACAACAAAGTACAAACACTTCATCACTATATATACTCTATATTCAGTACAGTTTTCAGGTATCTGTACTTTACTTGAGTATTTTTTTTCCAACAACTTTTTCCTTTTACTCCCTACATTTAAACACAAATGTAAAGACTACTTTCTACTACAACATCAAGACTGATTTCAACATAAATGGATGGAACAATAACACATAGAAAAGACAATCCCTTGGTGAATCTATCAGCGAATTTCACACACAACAAACATAACACGAAGAAAGATGTAACTAGATGAAGAATTCATAAAAGACATCATAACAAGACATAATAAGACATAACTTTGTGAAAGATGAAGAGGACAAAATAAGACAAAACCAACATGAAAGACGAATACAGCGTAAAATAATAGGGAGGCTGTGTTACACAATATCTAGAATGGACCACATTTGTATATGATTGTTGACACTTTGTAATGCAAAACCAATGACAATCTTGTAACTATAAAGGTAAAAAGATGTTTTTAAACAATAGGATTCACTCTACATAAATCTTGTGATTTTTACATTTAAGTAAAAATCAATTATTACATGCTTCACTCTTAAGATGAAAAAAAATGCAATTATCATGATTAGTTACAGCAAATTGTGTGATTAATTCATTTTTTGCCAGCCTACGTTATATTAATATGACATGAGGTTCAGTTCACTTTACACACAAACAGCTGGTAGAAATGGCTGATGACTTTTATACTTTGACGACATTTCAGAGCCTGGACTTTGTCACTTTTACTGCAGTAAACAAGTTGAATCAGTACTTTGAGTTTTTTTACACAAGTATCTCGAATTCTGCTGGAGGAAAGAATGTTTTACCACCTCTGGAACACTATTAACTGTGCTCTGTTGAAACTGTTAAAATTTTTTTATATGGGACAGATGCAGAACTAGAAATATAAAAGTGAGCTGTTAAGTGTGTTTTCATCCACCCTTTTTCATGCAAATGTTCCCTTTGTGAGTGGAAATACTGGAAATTTGAAAGTGTTCAAATATCCATATATAGAGAGTATGTAGAGAGATGTACAAGTAGAGGAATTAGAAGAGGGGAGGAGGTGGCACAAACTGAACCTGTGTACTGTGGTTGTCCACCAGGGGTCCTCCTGACATCAGTAGCCTGGTTCCTGTGGGCCCTAAGTACACAGTGAAGTGGTGTGCCTCTCTGCTGCAGACACAGGTGGTAGAGGTGGGACAGGACAGTCTGCTGGGCAAGGACACTGTGAGCACAGCCAGACGCCACAGCTCCACCTCCAGCAACACAGGTACGACCACACCTCCGTCTGTCATGCGAGCACCCACAGTGATGGTAACACCCCCACATACACTAATACACATGGCATGGATGTGTTATAAAAGCATAGCATAAGATTTCACTTCTGATTTTTTGTTGATTATTTTGTCAATTCTTGCTCATTTTCTTTATTTTAATTTACTGTTGCGAAAGCGAGCATACAATTCTTTTGCAACAATCTGAGTTCTTATTCAACAAGATGAAAACAACATTAAAGATTGTTATTTATGGTTTTAAACTATTCTTTCACAATACGAAATTAAAATGAGCACTAAATCAAAGACAACAATTGACAAAATAATCAAGACAAAAATAGAAGTAAAAGCATCCATGCCATGTATATTAGTGTATGTGGGGGTGTTATTTACAGACACAGCTGAGTTGTGGTGGTGTTTTATTTCTCGCTTACAGAGGCTCATACAGCTCTCGGTTGTTGAATTTGCACATAGGATATATATTGTTCAAGTGTGCAGTTAATATCTGCGCATGTGAAATTATATAAATTAATCCTGAGCTTGTTTTCTTTCTCTCAACGTTTGATAGACATCTGACACCATACATATCCCTTTCACTAACTTACCCTGAAAGCACAGATAGGTAGGTCTCTGTACCACCTAAAAGGTTTATACTAATTCAGAAAATAGTCTCAGAACTCAAAGTCTATCCATCACAGTGTGCTGCTTTGTCCAACCAACAGTACAAACCTTTAAATTATCAAAATAAGTTAAAGGAAAAGCAGCAATTTTGCACATTTAAAAAGCTAGAACCATGAAATGTGTGTATTTTCCATAAAAATTGACTAGTTTCTGATTAATTTTTGGACGGTCAACCACATATTTAAGCTGTATTTACATATACAGTTTCATCTATATTAAAGCAGTTTTTCATTGGCTTTTCATTAAATTTTCATATCAAAATCTTACATTTGAAAATAACTAGTAATTAAAGCTTTTACTTCATTACAAAATGTAATGAAATGTAATGAAGTAAAAGGTACGATATTTGTTTCTGAAATGTAGTGGTAGAAACTCAAGTGTTGAGTGTTTAATTCAAATATGGCCGTAGCGTTAGCACTAGCATTAGCATAACAACCAATCACAGCAGTCCATCCCTCCCATTGACTGACAACTTAACAGCCAATCACAGCAGACCGTCTGTCCGGGTATCTATTCTCGCATCAACCCTTCAAAACGGCAGTTTGGAAACCACCAGGTGATGTCACATTGGTTCTGTCCCCAAAGCCCAAAGAGCTTTGGTGTTTCAAAAAGTTCCCATGTTGTGCAATCTGATACATCCATTAATTTAGTATCACACTGGAAATTGTAAATGACTTGAATGTCTCAGAATGCCTGTGAGTTGTTACTGCATAAACCCTGAACCTGAGCCTGTGTTTCAGGTAAAGTCTACCTGGGTCCTCCCAGACTCTACCAGGAGCTGGAGGAGCTGCAGCATGACCTGGCTGTGGTGGAGGAGGTGACCCTGTTGGTGGGTACGCTCAGTGGAACCTACCAGGTAACACTGTTATCGCTTTACACTTTATAGCAATTACTGGTGTGTTATTTAAACCGATGGATGAAGTGAGTACAAATGGCACAAGTGAGATAAAACATAAGACCAATGCTATTAAAACACAATACTTTGGTGATATTAGAAGTAATTCCAGATCAGAAAAGATTCAACATCATAATATACAGGATTAAAATTAAGTAAAACAACAAAACATTGAAACATTCTATTGCCCAGCCCTAGGTCAAAGATCATCTTCACTGTGACATCATAATGTTCAATAAAATAATTTTCAGTCTATTATACACCATACTTACAGACTGTAAGTGCAGACAACATGTTTCTTACTGGAAACGATTCACTGGAGTCACACATGTCAATGAGTGACAACTTCCATTTCACCCATTTTGTTGTACCATCTTTAGCTATGATTGCATTAATTTTTGGCCAAGATCTTGTATTGATGATGGGAGAATCAGAAAGTCTTCTCCAGCACATCCCAAAGATTCTCAATGAGGTTCAGGTCTGGACTCTGTGGTGGTCAATCCATGTGTGAAAATGATGTGTCATGCTCCCTGAACCACTGTGTCACAATTTGCCTGATGAATCCTGGCATTGTCATCTTAGAAAATGCCCATGTCATCAGGGAAGAAAAAAATCCATTCATGGTCCTTTTAGTAAATTCAGGTTTTCAGCTGACCTCATGTTTTGGACACATAACGTTGCAGAACCTAGACCTGACCAACTGAAGCAACCCCAGATCATAACACTGCCCCCACAGACTTGTACAGTAGGCATTAGGCATGATGGGAGATCACTTCATCTGAATCTCTTCTCACCCTAATGTGCCCATCACTCCTGAACAGAATCAATCTGGACTCATCGGACCACATGGCCTTTTTCCATTGCTCCAGAGTCCAATCTTTATGCTCTCTACCAAATAGATGATGGTTTAAGAAATGAGAATCTACTCACTGCATCACTTAAGGTTAAATAACTTATTTCCAGCTGAAACATACTAATCACTGCTGTAAATATCTAATGGAAGGATCTATTTGCTTAGTTAAATCCAAGTGGCGACTTTTTTTTTTGTCAGGCTGTGTACCTTCAAAGTCATATATTACATGGGTCTGTACAGACATGGATGTGAACTGACACTTGATTGGTTTGTGGAGGTGTACAACTGCAGGGTATACAAAGAGGAATTTGTCATGCAGATTTATTTCACAGGGTTGCTCTTTAACCACACACTTTGAAATTATTATTTTACAAGCTCAAAGTCTTACTGACACTAATTTGAGACCATAGGTCATTAAAGTGGTGTTTTGTGCAGACAGTTTGGGTGTCATTTTGTAGTTCACCTGGTTTTCTCTTTAAAAACAAGTTGGTTGTCAGACAGTTAACCTGGTTAGTACAATGTTATCATAACCAATAGAAACTTGATGCTTATTGAAAAATGCAATCTAATTGCTGGATCCTTCCTCTCCCATGCCATCTGTGTGTCAGAACCTGAACACCACTGTGTCTCAGGACTGGTGCCTGGCTCTGCATAGGCTCATCCGTCTGAAGGAAGAGGAGATCCAAAACGCCAACAAATGTCGCCTGCGTCTCTCTGTACCTGGAAAACCCGACAAGTGAGTGTCAGCAGGCTTGAGTAAAGACTAATGCAGGTGTGTTTTTCTAATGTTCACTATACTTTTTGATTCCAGGTCTGGTCGTCCAGTGAGCATCATGGTGGTCTTTAACACTCCCAGCCCCCTCAGTAAGATCTCCTGGGTGAACCGGCTGCACCTGGCCAAGATAGCTCAGAGTGAGTCCAGCTCTGTGTGGAGCCTTAAGTATTTACCCTAATAGTAGAGAATAAAGTCTTTAGGATTTATACCTTACTTCCTATTTGTGGTGGTGCTCTCACAAGCATGACTTAAGAATAAATAAATAATTGAATAAACAAACACACATATATGCACAAAGAATAAATTGTTGCTTAATCAGGAGGAGGCTAGGGATGTGGAGGACATGAGTATTTCACAGATGTGTAGCTGAAGAGGAGAGTGATGTGCAGGGTGCAGAATGCAGCTTTGGTTAAAACCGTGCTAATTAGGGTGGAACAGACTGAAGTTGTGAACAACTGGACATAAATGGACATAAAAAGGGGCTTGTGAAGGTTGTTAACTGGATGTTGTTCAAGACTAGGGCTGGGCAGGAAAACCGTAATGATAGTTTTTGTAGAGGTGTCATAAGTCCACACATAGTTTCCTCCAGTAGAAGTACAGATACTTGTGCAAAAACAGATTCTGGTTAAAGTAGAAGTACTGATTCAACTTGTTTACTGCAGTAAAAGTTTAAAAGTATAAAAAGTATAAAAGTCATCAGTCTGTCTTTGAAGAGCGACCGACATTTCTAGTGGTTGTTTGGGTGTAACGTGAACTGAACCTCATGTCATATTAATATAACATGAAGACTATTAAACCATTCTAACTTCAAATCAAATCAAAAGCAATAGACTGAAAATAATGAACATTAACTTCACTCCTATGTGTAAATCAGTTTCAATGTCAACAACAGAACTGAAACATTATGATGCCTTTTCTCCAAGATCCAGTCTCCATTTACTGTCTGTTTGGTCTTTTACATCATCATCTTGTTATGTCTTTTGCATCGTTTTGTGCTGTTATGTATTTCACTAAGGGATCGTCTTTTCTATGTGTTATTTTTCTATCCATTTTGTTTGAAATTAGTCTTAATGTTGTGAAGACACACAATGATGCAAAATGAAAAAGATGGAATTCACCTCAAATGCATTAAAACTAAAGTCTGTTTTGAAAGTGTCAGGAATAGAAAGTACAGATATTTGTGTTAAAATGTAGGGAGTAAAAGGAAAAAGTTAAAAATAGAAACAAAATAAATACTTAATACTCACAGCAATGAAGTATTATGAATACCAATTCATAATTATTCTCCACATTTTACTTGTTTTAGTTGTCCATTTTTTTAATGGTTATGAAGTCAAACTATGTGGATATGACGTGTGTGTTTTGTCCCCTGTCTTCTATTCAGGACAGGAAAACACTCCCGGATGGGAATGCGCTGAAGACGATGGTCGGCCAAAAGCTCCATTCAGTCGTCCACTGTTGACATGTAAACTTCCTGTTTTCTGTTCCAGATCACATTCACTGAAGGTAAGGGCAATGTTTCACATATTCGGTTCAGCTCACAGTCTGTGGTGTTAGTTTCTTCTTTTTCACTGTGTCTGAGAAGAGGTACTGGTCAATGAAGCGCCATAAATTCAGGTTGTGTATCACAGCGGTGAGGACTCAACATGCTGGAGCAATTTAACATAAAATCAACTTAAGGAAAATAAACCATGAAAAAGTATTAGAAGATGATGAAATTGAGACCATTACAAATCCAATTTTTTTTCCTGGCTGTGGGACGAGGTGATTGTTGTATATTTTTGCAGAGCTCTTCATAATCCTGTCCTGAGGCTGTGGGCGCAAGTCATTCCCAGTTTCAGAAATGCTGTAAAATACAGATGACGAAATATTACTATCATATTAAGTAATAAGTAGATTACTTAAAATTAGTACATACATAACATAAACATGATGTAGCATGTCATTAATATCTACATAAATAACTCACTTCAGATTTGTAGAAATGTAGAAATTTAAAGACATTCTTTCCTTTTCTTATAGTCATGCCTATATTTATTTACCAATAATTTAGCTATTTATTTAGATGTTTTTTTGTAGATACTTATGTATGTATTACAAATATTCATAATATATATGTATTACAAGCCATTTTTTGTCTTAGTAGGGTGTGTGATATTCAGTGATGGATTCACCAGGGGATTGTCTTTTCTATGTGTTATTGTTCCATCCATTTATACTGAAATCAGTCTTGATGTTGTGAAGGTACACGATGTTGCAAAGTAAAAATAATGGTAATCCACCTCAAATGTATTAAAATGAAAGTAACGAGTCTGTTTTGAGGAGTAGGGAGTAAAAGGAAAGTTGTCATAAAAATAAATATTGAATGGTGAAAAATTATATTGAAAATAAATATAGAATAAAAAGAAACTGCACTTAATAGTTAAATGGTGTGATCTGTCAGAGATGGAGTGATCAACCAGCACACAGAAAATGTTTTGTCCATAATGCATTTTTTTTTGCATTATGGATAAAAGTGCCCTCATTTTACCTATGTAAGATAATGTTTTTGCTGTAATACTTTTTTTAATGTGTTCAGATCATTTGGCTGCAACCAAGTACAGGTACAAAATCCTGATTACAGAAACATCGTTGCCTCCTAAAAGTCCTATCAATACTGTTTTGTTCCTTTTCATGGTTGAGTTAAAAGCTGTGATCTGGTCTCATGTCATGGATGACGATTGTACAGTACATGTAAAGTGAGCTCATCCTCTGCCTATTGTGTGTGTGTGGAATACTGCAGTGTGTGAAACATGTCTCTGTGTGTTTGCCTTTGTGTAGTTGGAGGCAGCTCTCCACAGTCCGTCTCAGTCCAGTCTGCTGGGTTTCTGCACTGCCAGTACGTCTTTACCACAGGGTTACCTCTGGGTGAGTACAGCCTGCTACATTTCATTTCTGATTTAAGAAAAAAAAAAGTCCTTTGCATTTGTTTTCACTGCTGTGTAGTTATTGTCAAAAACGAATTTCATTGCATGGCATGTAGACGTCTGCAGACCTGGCCTGCAGATTGTATATTCCGTTGTTTTCATCTTGTTGAATAAGAACTCAGGTTACACTCATTTTAGAATAAGAACTAAATCACAAAATGAGAGACTACGGGTGTGTTTTTGTCCCTAAGTTGCTTTCATCTTTTAGAATTTTTGTGACAATTATCAATATAGACTTATATGAATTTTTTTTTTTATCATGATAGCATTTTTGGTCGCCCAGCTCTAGTTTCTGGTTCTAAGACCAATTTTTGCAGCACTCAGTAGGTACAATTGAAGACTTCAGTCACATTCCGGGTTCTGGGTTTGATGTGGACTTTGAATGCACAATGACATGAAATTGATGACCCTATTTTCTTGTTATTATGTTCAGGTTGCTGGTGGAGGAGGCAGCTCCAACTATGGCCAAGTAGAGGTCTTCTCTCTGAACCGAGCCACACCTCGCCTGATAAAGACTGTCCCACTGAGGGCCCCCGTCCTGTGTCTGGAGTATGTGAAGGAGCCGTGTCCCAGCACAGAGGACAAGGAGGCTGAAAAACCTCTGGCTCTAGCCAAGATGGGAAACATCATCTGTGTGGGTCTGCTGGATGGCAGGTCAGTTGTTTCTATCAGGCTCATACTAGGTTCAGATCATGACATCTGTGTCCTAACAGAATGCCCACACACACACACACACACACA
>JAPQRN010001629.1:0-11659 GCA_037367275.1 Coranthus polyacanthus | reverse complement strand
ATTAGATTAGATTAGATTAGATTAGATTAGATTAGATTAGATTAGATTAGATTAGATTAGATTAGATTAGATTTATTAATCCCGTATAGATAGAATCTAAATAAGACAATATAGACCATATAGACATTACATTCACAAACTACAACAGATAAGCAACGCCATAACAAAGCCATGTCTAAATGTGTTCATTTAAAAACGAAAATTTGACCCCTGCTGGGACTAAAGACCCTCTGAGACGTTCAGGCAACAGACATGATAATGATCTAATTAGATTAGATTAGATTAGATTAGATTTTATTCAACTATATTGTCACTGTACAAGTATAAGAACTCAACAATAAAATGCAGTTGACATCAGTCCAAAGTGTTAGTGCTAATAATGAAAAGTAATAATTATTTAATCATATTTTTTTGTAGTGCAAATAATGAATAATAAACCGTACAACATTTTTAAATATATACAAATATAAATACAGGTATGATTATAAATATACATGTATATGAATAGGCATCAGATGGCATCTTCTCTTACATATACACATATATACATAGTGCAGGTATATGAATATATAAATAAGCAGGAGATCTTTATTATATATTTGTACAGGATTGTTTTTTTCTCATCTCTTGATCATTGCTTGGTCGGGAAATGGAGGAATGTTTCTGAGAAAAAAATCTTCCTTTAAGTTGACACTGTGCTTACATGTTCTAAAAAAATTCTAGTAAATAAGAAATAATAAGTATGATATAAAAATAACACAATAAATAAAATTATGTTCAAACAAATAATGTCAAAAAAGCTGGGACTGTGCAATATTTCAGCATAGGAATGCACAGAGGGAGGAACAGGAGGTTCATAGGGGCCCTCCATCTTATTCATACCCTGGGGCCCCTTTACCAGTTCACCTGCCAATGAATGTAACTCTACTGTAACTAATATATGATTATATTCACTTCATCAGATCCATGCTGCTTTTACTTCTCACATGTCACATCTCTGATTCACACATCAAGGTAACCTTCCCCTCTCCTGGCCTTTATTTGTCTCTTTTTTGTGCGTAACATATGATGACAGCATTTCCTACAGCACTTAAAGGCAGCACAGCACGTACATATCTTTGTCCTCAGGATGTGTTGATGCGTTTCCGTCCACAGCAGTTTGTGAATCCCTTTTGTTTCCTTAAATGTAGCACCTTTGTGAGGATGCATGCATGCATCTAGAACAAATAATGACTTCTTGAAATGTTTCCAAGGGTGCAGACAAGTGTGTGTGAGGCAGCTCTGTGCTATTTCATTCTCACTCCTTCCAGCCCTTGCTGCAAGACACAGCTTGCCATTGTTGATTATCACAGAGGCTTGTTTTTACGACATACTTTGGTTTGGGGGTATTCTGATCATGTACTTTCATGTAGGTACACACAAGCAGACACACACACTATATATACACATGCACATGTGCAAATGTGGTCAAAGCTCATACAATCCTTTGTAAAGAGTAATCATGGAACCCCATCATTAATAATTCCTCCTGTGGGTAATGACATCCATATGGACACTATGACTGTTTCATTCCACTGTCATATCCAGAAGAAGACATATACTTTATGCAAATATAGCCTCCCATTCAGACATTCTGCATCTCAGTTTTGCTAAAAGCAGATTTGACTGTGATGGGTAGAGCAGCCATAGCTCCTCTCTGGGTTTATGTATAGTTCTTCATGCTTGGCTAACAGCGACTTGGACATGCAGCGAGGGATGACGATGGCCGTTCCCATGGCCACTCCGTGTTACTCTTTCCAATAACAATGGTGGAGGTTGGTGTTTATATAGAGATTTATGGAGCTGCACAAGAAGTGGCTTCTTCCGCTGCTCTTTACTCCTGTCCCCCCCTATGCAAAGTGTCCTGAATGAACATGGTCATATAGCTACCGTATACAGGGATGACAGTGACTTAGATCAGAACTTAAGTAAATTTGGGAAACTTTCTAAACTGCAGAATGCATGGTCGGAATTAAAGCTGCAGAGGTCAAGACATCCTGACTTAGATCTGTACTTGTTCGTGAAGTTAAAAGATGGTCATTAGTGTCATGTGAACGTTGTGTTTGTTCATCATCATCATCATCATTATCATGATTTAAAAGTTTTGCCAGCTAAATAATTTTCCGAGCTGTTGATTGAGGAGCTGTTAGACATGAGGTATTTTGTCAAAAAATCTGAAGCTGCTTTAGTTTTTGCCTCCTGAACTGATCATATAAAGTTGTTTCAAACATGGTGTCGTTTCATTGCTGTTTCCATCTAATATAGAATTTATGTTTGTTTCTTGTATTAATTCAGTCAACATTACTGTCTCCTTATTGGTCCACACATGAACACATAATAACTAGACTGGTTCAATTGCACTTATTTTCATTTACCTTTTATTGATACATCAGCTTTTCCACCGCTCCTAAAACTTTTTTGCGATATTCCAATGTTTTTCTGAATTTTCATCATTTCTACTCAGGGTTTTTTATGTTCAAATTGAAAATGCAAGCAAAAGCAAGTGGATGGAAATGCACCAAAAGTTACAGTAAAGTTAGCTTGGGCTAATAGCAGCCAAAGAGTAATGCTAAAGACCAATGCTAACAAGCTCATGTGCTGTTTGCTCCCCAATTACCATTTTAAGACTAAAATATGGTCTAAGGAATAACCAGCGCTGGTGGAGTAACGTGCCCACTCTCTTTTGTTTCATGCCAAGTGCTAAGGACTACAGAGACTTCCTGGAACAACTGAATCTGATTCAGAAATAAACTAGATTATACCTGGCACACAACCGGCACAGGAATATTTGTTCTGTTGCCATGGAGCTTTGACGCTGATCTGTCTCATTCCTTACTGCTCTGAGAATCTACTCACGGACTGTACTGACTGTACAGAAAACCACGAAAAAAAAAGAAGAAGAAAGAAACCATGGGAGGTAGAAAGAAACAACACAAAGGCCTTGAAGCAACATGCAGAACATGGAAGGAAGGGAAAGAAAAATGAAAAAATGAAACAGTAAGAAAGAGAGAAGTTAGTTTGAGTGCAGCAGCAGGCCTGGTGACTCATCCCTCTCTCTCCCCCCTCAGGGACCTGCGGCATGCCATCACTTTATATAGCAATCTCTCTCTCTCTCTCTCTCTCCCTCTGGTCCCATGTCTCTGATTAAAGGGGACGAGTGGAAAACAGCAGCCGAGCAGGGAGTTCTCTCCCCAGAGTTTTATGCTGTGTGTAACCATCACACTCTTTCCCATGGTACTCACATGAGAAATGTGCTCATGCAAACACACACAAGTCCTTGACTGTTTCAAGCGACGTAAGACTACACATCCATCACCCAAAGGAGCCAGTCTGACAGGGTGGGCTCATATCGACTGGTTTTAGAAAACAGTAGCAAGTGGACAGAGTGAAACACCTCTGGTAGAGCCCGTTCTCACTCCCAAATAATCACATTCTCTTGCTTGGTCATGTGCCCTTTCCGTCTGTTTTCACCACCCAGGCTACCAGGGTACCACAAGTCAGTGTAAGTATTTAGATGTCAGAAATTGACGTCAGGGCCCATCACAAGCTTTAGTAGGATGTGGTTGGAGTAGTTATGGTGAAACACCAAAGTTTGTGGACTACCCTGGACATTGAAAAACACCTCCCACTTGCTTTGAAAAATGACGTTCTAAGGGTACCCTACAGTTGTGGCCCAAACTTTTGGCAGTGACACAAATTTTGTTTTCGCAAACTTTGCTGCTTCGTTTTTTTTTTTTGTTTCTGTGGTATATTGAATAACAATTAAAAACATTTCACAAAGACTTTTATTGGCAAATACATTACATTTATGCCAAAACTGCCAAAATGTTTGGCCACGACTCTATGCATTGAAATATGTTGGAAGTGAGAATGTGTGGTCTGTTATGACCAGGTTTAGGATGCTGTTCTGTAAAAACCCTTCAAGAGAGCTTGTTTTCTTGAAACCTAAACTCCAGTCTTACTTAGAGCTGTGCATTCGACGCAGGAACAAGGCGAACTGGTATTTTATTGATGTGATGAGCCAGAGGTGGAGGAGTTGAAGAAGTTGGTGTATTGATAAAAGGTCCTTTCAAATAAGTGCAATGGAAACAGATTTGGAGCGATGAAGAGACTGTAATGTCCTCTGAATTAATATAAGAGACAGACCAGAGGCTTGGTTTGAGGGCAAAAGTTAAAGGCAACTTCAGGTTATGTCTATCAGCTCATCAATCAGCAGCTCAGATAGTATCATATTGTATGATATACTACATCTGTCGGACAAACATTTAAACCATGATGATGATGACGAACCAGCACTTAATATTCACATAACAGTAGTGGATGGAAATGCAAATAAATGTGCTTTTTTTCTTCTGCCAATTTTCTGAAAATTTGGAAAAAATGTGCGATACCTTTCACACAGCTCCATTAAAAATGTGGTTAACTGACTTTCTCTTGGCTAATATCTTCCTCAAGATTATTCATTCCCAGAGGTGGGAAGTAGCAAAGTACAAACACTTCATTACTCTAATTGAATTCAAAGGAGATTGATGAGCCTGATGACAAATACAAAGTGTTACACAATGGCATTATTGTATACTTGGAATTATTGATCGTATACCATACAGAGGGCAAAATGAACTTACAAATACAGTAATGATCCTACATCTGGCAACCCTGCCTATTTTTAACATTACATAAAATATTGCTCTCACATCTCACAACTGGGAGGCAAATATTTTTTTGTTTGCATGGCACTAGCCTGGACTTGACTTGACTTGTGGTATGAGCAGCCAAGTGTCTTCAGGTGATTCATTCGCAGATGTGTTAGATTTCTACTATGTGAACAAGAAAAGGTCTTCTACCTAAAATTAGGACGAGACATCTTTGTGTGCTTTGTGGAGCATATATGTGACCATTTTTGACACTGAATACAGGAATTGGAACAGAACAATCTCATCACTTCACCAGCTTTCTTTTTTAATTTTGCATCATTGTATGTCTTCTCAACATCAAGACAGAGTTCAACCTAAATGGATGAAACAATAACTCATAGAAAAGACGATCCCTTGGTGAATCCATTGGTGAATATCACTCACAACAAATGTAACAGCACATACGAGTAAGAAGACAAAAATGACAAAACAGATTTAACAAGATGAAATTTCATAAAAGACAACATAAAAAAGACAAAAAAGATGTAAAAGACCAAAAAAATAAAATTCCTCAAAAGACACAAAAAGATGACAACATAAAAAGCTGAAAAACAAAGGCTTAAGAAAGATGAAAATGATGTAAAATATGCTAAAAGACAAAAATTATGTAAAAGCCATAATAGACGAAAACAACATAAAAGACAAAAATTACATAAAAGACGCAAAGAGATGAAAACTATGTAAAAGATGTGAGACATAAATCATGTAAAATGCAAATGATTTGGTTCAGTTAACTTTGCACACAAACAGCTGCTAGAAATATCCTTCAAAGACTTTTGACTTTTATACTTTGAGGACATTTCAGAGCATTACTTTTCACTTTTATTGCAGTAAAGTATTTGAATTAGTACTACTTTTACCACAGTCTGTTTTTACACAAGTATCTGTACTTCTACTTTAATAAACAATGTGTGGCCAGCTTACACTCATATCAGATAAGCTTTATCACTCATTAAAATCAGAATTCATAAACTCCATTCACTGACAAAGATCATATTATATGTTCAAAGGTTATAAATAAGCTACAGTTCAACATGAAGCTCATCGTGAGACTGTGACTGAGTGTCCTCATTTGCCTTTCGACTGCCCGCTGTTCCAGTTCACATCGGCAGACGTATCATGAGGATTCCCTGTTTTCCTGGATTTACTGGAAAATCCCCTCATTGTGTGTATGTGTGTGTGCAATGGAATGCGCACACATACACAATGCAGTATGAATGCTGTACACAGGTACAGTACACACACACACGCACACACCTGGCTTTTCCACAGGAGTAGGGGTTCTTGGTGGCACACTGAGGTTAAACAGGAAACCAAACAGAGAGGGGTGTGTTAGAGCGGGATTCCTCTGCCTCTCTACAGAACACTGATGAGTGGGTGCAGTGTGAGCTCAGAGTGGAAAGCTTCCATGGTGTGCTTCATATCCCACAGACACACATACATGCCCACACATACATACACAGTGAAAGAAGGGTGTGTTTAAAGACCATTATGACACAAACACACACCTTCACATGATGACACCTCTCCATATCAATGCACACACACATTTGTTTCTATATCCCAGTGAGGACACCTGACCACATTTTAACATTAATAACTGTACTTTCTTACATTTTCAAAACAGCATCATTACTTTAGTTTTAATGCATTTGAGGAGAATTATCCATTATTTTTATTTTGCATCATTGCACACCATCACAATATCAAGACCGATTTCAGCCTAAATGGATGGAACAATAAGACGTAGAAAAGGCAATCCCTTGGTGAATCCATCTGTGAATATCACACACAACATAAAATACATAAGAAGACAAAAGTGACATAAAAGATGCAACAAGACAAAGATTATGTAAAAGACGCATAAAGACGAAACAACATATAAAAGCCAAAAAAGGTAAAAGACAAAAAGTAAAAGATGCAATCAGATGAAAACGACATTAAAGACAGAACAAGATTTTAAAAAAGGCCTAAAAATATGAAAACAATGGACAGAAATGACATAAAAGATGAACAAAGACACAAGTTAGGTAATAAGTAAAAAAGTAAAAAAACAAAAGATACAAAAAGACAAACACAACATAAAAGACACATCAAGACAAAAACAACATCCTGTGGGGACTTACATGTCATCTCCACAGTGACAGGAAGGTCGCCATGGGTTAATGGGATATTAAACAAAAATATTCACACACATTAGGTTTTCATGCATTTAAGGGACTTTCCATTGATTCATTCATTTCATGGACACTATCCTAACCTTAACCAAAACCACAAAACCAAACCCTTTCTTAACTACTTCCTGTCTCTTCCTAGTATGTCCTTTTTTAATAAGCAGCAGCCTTACTTTTTTACTCCCCAAAGAAAATCCTAACCTAACCTTGCCAGTGCCTAGAGATGAGTAAGTCTTCAGGTTCACACACACACACACATGGTGAAACAGTTTTTCCCTTTCATCTGAACACATTATACAGTAGTTACAGTCATGCTGCAGTTACCATTGAGACACAAAACACAAATACAATTCAAATACAATGTTTATTTTTGACAGGATTATGTATTATTTGTAGTTTTTATCATATTATCAGAAAATACACGTTTTTTCAAAAGGCAGGAAGTGTGCACAGAAACTTGGCTCACACTGGGCTGAGGTAAGTGCTATGGCATTGTTGTTGCTGCCATGGTTTCCCTGTACTGGCTGATAGTGACTCACCACCAGCTACCCACGGAATATTATCATATGCCCTCATGCAACATTCTCTGAAAGGGGACTTTGAAGAAACATACAGGCACAGGCATACAATAGTAGTATCTCCTCTATGAGTCCTTTGTTTGCTTGAGATGATACATTTCTGTTTTTACCACCGGCCGGTTTGATTTGCTACTACAGACTGAAAACATAATATATGATAAACATAGCAACAGTGAGGGGAAGGTTCCTTTTCAAATGTGATAGGACCATGGCTTGAAAGTGAAGCCAATGCAGAAGTATGTTAAAGTGTAATGCCACTGGCAGCCACTAGATGCTGCTCCAAAAAGCCCTGGCTCCCATAGACTTACATTGAACTTACTGAACTTAAACTGAAATAATGAAATTTTTCCAGGAGTTATTCTGGTCTCATTAACTTTATATGGACCCTTTAATAAGTGTTCTGGTCCATCTTTAAATTATTGCTCCATTAATAAGATTTTAGGTGAATAGAAGGCTTTAATGACTGCCGTGCCGGGCTTTGATTGACAGGTGTGATTGACAGCTCACTGCCTGCTGAGTCAGACTTTCAGAGCTTCTGTTTATTGAATAAAACATATATTTTTCCTGCCACACAGCTCAACTGTAGTTGTGGTTAATAAGTTACATTAATATTGTTTTTTTATATAATTACTTCAGACTTTTTTTTCAGACAATTACTTTGGATAAGGTAGGGTATACTGAAAATACCGAATACTGATAATATTACTAATACATAGGCAACACTTTACCAGGGTTTCAATTCTGACATATCTGATACATCTGATATTAACGTACATGTCAAAAACACTCGGAATTTCAATTTTATTTCAATAAACATTTGTCAGTGAGTGAACTGCTCTCGAGACAGACATAAATTAATATCACTGATTTAGGTAAATGCACACAGGCTAAATGTGCCAGCAGAGGTAACTCGTACTCTGAAGCAATCATTGTTTGTTTGCTTGTGCCATTTGCTGAGATCAGCTGGCTGCTGCTCTGTGTTGTCAGCACAACACACTGTTTCAGTTTCATGATGAGTGTGCATGAGGACTGCTGTCTCTCCATCCACTCTGCTGCTGCACACATAAACACTGAGGATGAAACCACCCTGATAAAACTGGGACTTTTTCATTTGAATTGCTCTCACTGACCAGTTCAAAGTGTAGATACTATACTTGTGTTTTAGTCTTTTGCAGTGTCAGCATTTTCTATATCAAAACACCTTGAATATCGATATGACAGCTTTGACCATTCTATTTGTTTTATTAGTTCTTTTCATAACATACACCTTAACTTGATTGATGCTTTAAGCATTTAAAACATGTTTATAAATTTCTACCAGATTATGTGAATTGTGGATATTCTAAAAAGTGGTGGAGCATCTTTCCAGTGCTCTCAAACAGTTCTACACTTATAAAGCACTCGTAATATATCTTTGTATGATGTGGAGTTTCACTTACACAGACACTGTCAACTGAGTAATCAGTCCTTCAATCCATCCTAGGGCACATTCCAGGTCAGACTGCTAAGAGAACGTGGACACGTGCATCCCAGACCACCTCTGAACGTGTCCCGAGTGATCAGATTTGAATGCGTCCTAAGTGTGTTCACACATTGCATTAGAGTTGAACACGTGATCAGGTTTGCCAGGACAGGTCTGAACTGGGCCAAAGATCAGGGCCATTCTGCACATACAGCAGCCATGAGGACAACTCCAGTTAGATTATTTCTGGTATATTAGCAGGGAGGTTATGAATAGGTTAGACTAGGTTAGAATATTACTGAAAAGAGGTAATAGTGTGAGCATTCACACAACTGTAGTGGGTGGTATAGCAGTTAGAGGGAGAGAGCCTGAGTAAAACACTATAAACACCTCTAGAGGAATGACTTTTCCACCAGGCATGAGTCACTGCAGCAAGAATGAGAGAAACAAAGAAACAAAGAAAGAGTTTTCAATTTGTTGTCATAATAGATTAATGTAGCTGAAATGTGTGTGTCTGTGTATGCGCTATTAGTGGTAGTGAAAGGAGCACAGCATTGGTTACAGAAATCAACATACTCAACACACTCATATTCATTACATTACATTAATTTTGTATTCGCCGCAACCGTAGCCCCGACCCTAACCCTACACACATAGACTTACATTCATGTCCTGGAGACTTACCCTAACCCTAACCCAATGCTAATATGTCAAACCTAATCAATCACAACATGCTTAACCCTAATGTCAAAACAACTCTCACACCTCAGATTTAACAATTTACATGATAAGTACCTGTATTTTGTCTCTGCAATTAAAACAGGATTACAGTATTACAGGAATACGGTACATGGTTTTACACACACACCAGCATGAAGATATAACAAGTGATAAAGAGTGCAGCCTCATATTATGATGAAATGAAATCATGAGACAACTACTCCCATTGCTCAAGGACACATAGACTGTGTCTTTTTCACACACACAAAAGCACATTGTGTGTTTTGCAACTCCCCTGCCTCCTCCCTTTCCATTTTGTAATTTAAGTGAAAAGCAGATATGGAAATTTTCTCCTGGTCTCTGACAATGGTTTGCAAGAGCTGAAGGCAAAACGTAGTCTGACTCTGCCTTGCCCAGACAACCAAACACACACTCACTCACACACGCACAGAGTTATTCACATCACACAACCATTACATACCTCATTCTTGTATTTTCCATGGCTCTGAGTGTACCTTCCTGTCTTTGGTGCAGTAGCCTCATGGAGAACAATGTCCCATTAAATTAGGAGGGTCAGGAAGTCAACACACCAAGGTGAATGGCTGAACTTCCCCATACACTCTTTCCATGTACTTTGGACACACACACACTGAATTCCCTGCTGTACCTCTGCTTCTGTTGAACCCTTCAGTACCAACACATTACCCTGTGCAGTGACAGAATGGCCTTTCACAGACACGATGTATACATTCAAAAAGTGTCAGTTACATTAGTCTTCATAGTACAGTATATTTCGTGGATATGGTTATATTTGAGCCACATTTGAAGTGGTAGTTCAAGTTTCATGTTGACATGAAATGTATTTTTGGTTCACAAATCATCGTACATATCCATGGTGTGCAGAAATGTACAGTGCCAATGTTTTTCCCTTGTGATTGGGTTGCTTTTTTTAGTTTAAGTTTGTTGCCACATCAAAGACTTTGCACACATTATTAAAGTGATTCCCAGTGCTCATGATATTGTCCTTAAGACTGGGACAAGATGTAAAGAATTTGAGTGAGGAAAGTATTTTCCAGTGCCGCTGCCTGTCAGCACAGCTGTTCAGGAAAGCCATGATCCCTCATCCAAGGTCAAGTTTACCCAAGGTACTGCAATACAATGCCTTCATAAAATCACCATCAAGCTGCAGCTAAACACAATAGACACAAGACCCTCCCCCCCTCATATCATCATACATCAACTCCCATAACTCTATCTTCCAGCCAACACTTTGATGATATTATCTTCCTCCTGAGCAGATGGTTTTCCAAGACCCTGTAGCATCATCCGACTTGTGCTATTACTCAAATCATACGACAGCAGAAAGGTATCTCCCCTTTCCACACCTTTACCCCCCCCCCTTCCCTGTGCTCCTTTGTTCTGGCTCTGCTGTGTTCCTGTTTTGACTGTACAAGCAGTGTGGAGGGAGAGGAAAAGACAATACATACAAGTGTTGGCCCATATGCAGACATTCAGGAGCCTAATTGGAGGAGGATTTGCTGTGATGGAAAGAGGAAGTCCCTCCCTCCCATCCCTTCATTAACAAGCCTGTATTGTATTTATGAGGTGAAGGGGGCACATTAGAGAAAGGCCAGGGTGGGCGGTGGGGAGGTGGTTTTCACGAGTGGAATGCAAATTGGGAAGGGCAAGAGAGGTGTGTGAAGGAGATGGAAGGGCCAGGAGAATGGAGGAATAGACGATAGAAGGAGGATAAAAACATGAAGTAGCTGAAGCTGTTCAGGAATGCTTTATCAGGGCGGGCCGGGGTCAGGTAGAGTCAGGTCATGGTTACTTGTGTCTTGTGTGATGTGCTCTGTGCACTACATGTAAAAAACTGCTGAGAAACACATTTATGTAACGAGACTAAACATCTGTTAATGATCTATCTATCTATCTATCTATCTATCTATCTATCTATCTATCTATCTATCTATCTATCTATCTATCTATCTA
>JAPQRN010001628.1:0-11664 GCA_037367275.1 Coranthus polyacanthus | reverse complement strand
GGACTGTAAAGCCCTTTGAGGCAAATCTTGATTTGTGATATTGGGCTATATAAATAAAATTGAATTGAATTGAATAACTGAGTGTAAGTTAACAGTAGTAGATTAAAAGACAGAGGCAAAGAGCAATTCAACAAATACTAATTTCCTAATCCATCTATGGACCATCTACTATGCATTTTCAGTAAGAATCTTGCGTGAGAATGTTTGCAAATAAAATACAAGTAGAAAAAGTCATGCTGGAACATTAAGAAAAA
Source organism: Coranthus polyacanthus (assembly GCA_037367275.1). Classification (NCBI taxonomy): domain Eukaryota; kingdom Metazoa; phylum Chordata; class Actinopteri; order Kurtiformes; family Apogonidae; genus Coranthus; species Coranthus polyacanthus. The sequence continues at coordinate 11,410 of JAPQRN010001628.1, read as the reverse complement.
GAGGATTAGAGTTTTTAGAGGATCAATTTGATGTTCCTCTGCAGCACTCTGGAGAGACAAAGGTTAAAAAGCCTGAGGATAAGTGACCTCTGAGGCTGTTTCTGACTCTCAGTGTGAATGTGAATCTTCGAGAGCTGACATGAAGCTGAATGCAACACTGTTTCTATTCCATTTCTTAGGATTTAAAGCACTGCCATTCTCTGAGGACGATCTGATGGACATGACTGGAAAGACAGAGTTACATTTACTTCAACACTGAGCTCTGTTTTTTAATTTTTGCTAAATGTGAAGTTCTACACATTTACCATAGCTGACCTTTCTCCGGCCTTTGCAGACTGCCATTAGGTGATGTTTATTTTACCATAATATAAAAATCACCTATAGAGATTTGAAACTTTCCTTGCACTTTGAATCTATTAAGTTAATGTCTTGTTTTGCTGTTTCCAAAGATACATTATCATTGGAGGTTTATATATATTTAAAAAGACTCAACAGATCTCTGAATGAAAGGCTTGAATAATTATTTCTATCTTCAATAGGGATCTTGGAAAAGAGATGCTTTTATTTAGTGAAGAAAATACTTCAAAATGGAACACAGTAACAGTTTGGGAAATAGAAAATAAAAAGAATATACATGAGAATACATGATGCTAGCCTTTAGATTGTTGTTATCAACAAATCCCATGAACCGATCAGAACCATGGGAATGATGCATTTGTATATCTTTTGACAACAATGGAGCTCTGCAGCAGACAAGAGGAACATGCCAGACTATTTGCACACTGTGTATATATTGTTAGTTTAGGTCTGCACATAGGATTTGTTGATTGTAATTAAATGTTGAAAATGAAAAATAAACCCATTGCATAATTTACATAACTTGCTTATCCTTTAAAATTATTTCCCATTTGCTCTTCAGGAATATAAAGTCTCTTAAAGGTAACTTGGATAATGTCAAAAGTGGAAAATTGTCTTAGCCCAAAACTAAAGCTTGCCATTAAGATTCTCCACCAAATTAGTTCTGGTTCTTGAATGGCTCCATTCAGGTTCTTGGATTTTGGTGCCATATAGTGAACCAGCCCACATTTCCACCACAATTTGAGTGAGACCTTTGTAATCAAGGATCCACCAATGGACAGTGCATCCACCGTCCATTGTTAAATATGTTAACAGATATAAACATCTTTATACAAATTCTCACTCTCAACTCCTCACATGCTGACACTAGGCCACAGCGGAGAGGAGAGAGCTATAGAAGGATGGTGTGTATTTTCAACTTCTTACTGATTTCTGCTCCTGCAGCTTTAAAAACCGGGGCCATGTCACCAATTTCTGTTAACAATGTCAAAGACCTTACTTTTGACTTGTCTTCTTACATTGACTATCTGGGGGTTAAGGTGTAAAAAAGAAGTTTATGAAAGTTGCCAACAACACCACCTTGGGACTTTCACCCAAAGAATACCCCAGTAACAATAAATTACTTCTGGAGGGTTCCCATATTAAAGAAGAAGTGCACAGGTAAGTCCACAAATGAAAACAGAGGCCAAAATAGCAAATTTAAATGGTTTATTTTCCTGACACACAATATTAAAATACAATCTTTGTTACTGTTTTAAGTTACATAAAATATATTATATTTTTTACTTGAACAAACAATGCCGACACAATAGAATTAGGTCTAACATTTAAGCAACCAGTAGTAAGGGGTGGCGCAACAGCCAGAAGTCCCAGGAAACTCAAACAAGTAGTTTGAGTAGTACAAGAAGTTAGCACACACACTAAAGAAACGCATGCAAAAATTTGTAATAACCAGGACTAAAGAGGAAAACCACAACTACTGCAACACACACACACATACACACAAGAATAAAGGCCATTCTACTGGGCATCATGAACCAAGGAGAAAATAGAAAACAAGAATGAAACTACTAAAATAAATCTAAATGAAACTAAGGTTATGTAAATCAATACTAAACTAAATAACACAAGTTAAACAGTAAACTAAGACTATAATCTAAAGCTAACCAATCTATTAACCAAGTAAAATGAACATTTAACCAAACCAACCGATAAACAAAAACAACACAAATCAAACTATTCACCAGGTACAAATTACCATAAAAACAGCAGAGCAATACAATACATCACATCCCAAAGATACCATACATTAGATGAGTGAACGACACATATAAACCAGGGCATAGCATTCAGTCACAATGAAGGCAAAACCAAAGGTAAAAGGGAAAAGGCAAAAGGCAGCAGTGGCAAGCTATGGACAGAAACACACATATTAGACACTGCCAAGTGTTAGCCTTTAATACAAAATACAATAAGGCAACTGATTAAATTACCTTGGCTATATGCAATTTCACCATACCATGCTTAGCAGCGGCTTAGTAGAGGGACACAATCCAGTGGCGCACATGTCGGCCTGTACACTCACTGAAACCATACATCAAGACACGATGGCCCAGCAGCCCCACATGTCGGCCTGACACATCCAGGAGAGAGATAGAGAGTAGAGGAGGTGGAAGCATATATATAAATGCTACACGTAATTAGCCAATAACGAGAAACCAGATACGGAAACCTGTGAGGGGCGTGTCGTTTAAGGCACGCAACCAAATATGACAAGAGAATGTAAACAACTCTATGGACAGAGTAATAATAATCACCCGTTTACATTCGCATATCAAAAATGTACACTATAGTGGTACTCCAGGTATTGAAAACAGGCGGCAAGTGCTCAGTGAGAACACGCCACACATTAGCCCATCCAGGTCTACCTTTTTAATCTTTGTTTTTATTGAGTCAAAGAGTCCTTAAGTTTTTAAAGTTTGTTTATTATTTGTTCCTGTGTTAAAGTGAAGTCAGTCTTGGCCTAGAGCAAAACAAACCTCGAGGCGGACTGTCATCATCAGCTGGTGGTGTGTGTTATGTTTATACTAAAAAAACAAACAAACAAAACAAAAAGCTGTGAATAAGGTCATGGCTGAGAAGATGGAATCACTATTGCTCTATACATTTATCAGCATTTTATTTCCAGCTGGTGAGCTAGAAATAAAATGTAATTGTTAGTTTCAACCATTAGCAACATCCACTTGGTGACACAGCGTGGTCAGCTCACTCTCACTGGCTACTGTAGGGTTTTAATCCCCTGGAATCACCACTCTAAAATGGATTCATATCAATCATGCTTGATAATAACCACAGAGACTATGATCCATACAGGAACTTTAAGATTCTGTTTGTAAATCCCTGTACACTTCAGGATCCTTTGGGAAGAAAAGCAGTTCAGACCAGCCTTGAATCTGGAACACAAATCACACCCAAAATCTACTTAATGACAATACTGGGCCTAATTGTGTGTATATATATATATATATATATATATATATATATATATACGGTGTATACGGTATACGTATTGACATTGAATGAATTGACATTACCGTTCAAACGGTAAATCAAACACAACTTCTTGTAACATACCATGCAGCTAAAATCTGTGGTAGTTTTTAACATGACAGTGTTTATCAGTGTGGTTGGTGTTTTCAGTGAGTTAGCATTAGCTTGGTGAATTTTACACTCTAATCCAACTATGGCCACTTATGTTCCAAAAAACCAAGATGTTGATGATGTAAATACCAAACTTGAGACTACAAAACAAAGATATCAGTGACACATAGTACACTTTTATAGTCTATTGTCAAAACATGAGGAACTGGTTTGACATGAGGCTCCAGCTCTGAAGTGGCCCTGAAACTGCCTCAGTAGAAAAGGGGACAATTTGCTTTTAACTTGTTGATGCATTTTAGTTAGTATTTTGAATAAAAATTGAATAAATAAATAAAAGTCAATATTTCTACAGTTATTCTCATAAAAGCTGTTTGTGGCTCAGCGAAACCACTGCAGAGCAGATTAAACATTTTAAAGATTTAAAGGCAATGTAAATACCACCTCACCTTACACAACCATGAATTTTCTGTCCTCATGTATTTTTATTGCATATGAGAGATCATAATAGCCCATCTTCTCCTTTGCAGACTCAGTAACCATACATCTGAAAACACTTTGCTTGTATCTCACTGTAAACCAATAATTTTGCTCCCATTTCAGTAAAGCCTCTGAAAAGCAAGCAGCCCTCCTACTCAAGCAGTGTTTGAGTGCTCTTTGCAACCCTGCGTGAGGCAGCGGCTCACAGCCGCTTCCACTGAACACACGCTGTCTTGGCTGTACCTAATGGCAGTGAAGGAAATCTGAGTCAACGGACAGAAATAAAAGTCAATTATTCCCTTTCCTGTGTGTTTAACCCTGGGTTACTGTAACAGCATTATTAATCAATATGGAGCATGAACATAATCCACTCGGCTGCATTTGTTTACCTCCTTCACATCAACTGTAATAAATATATGATCTTTCAGAGATGCTGGAGACAGCCAGTGTTTAAAACCATCTCTTTTCCTTTTTAGTATTTTCAGTGTATTTTAGTATTTTCATGTGTATACTGCTACTACAGTCTGAAGACATCTTGTTCTATGTTGTTGCAAATACCCCAGTAAAGATAACTATTACTCCTTATAAAAGATTAATTGCACTGATCATTAATTCAACATCAAGGCTAATGCTCCTCTGCTGTGAGAGCCTCTAGATGTTACTATCTCCCTCCCTACTTCTCTTTCCGGGGTTTATGAAAAAGACATAAACCTCAGAGTGTGGATGTGTGTGTGTCAGTGTATGTGATAAAACTCAGATGGACTCAGGGACTGTGTGAAAATTATTAGGGGGGGTGCCAGGAAAGGTGGGGGGGATGTGTGTTTTTCTTTATTCTGAAGGGAAGGCAGTAGGCAGATTTATATTTATTTTACTTTTCTTATGAAATCTAGAGAGGAAGCAAATATTCACTTCTTGAATTCTTATTGAATTTTTTGTACTGAGCAAACAAAAATGTGGCATTCTGTCCATGTGGCTGTAAACGCCAACAAGTTAATGAATGTTTAATTAGAAAAGTTTCTTCATTCTGTGCTCGTGGGTTAATTTAAACAACTGTTTTTCTTTCTGCAAAGTGCAATTACTCCCTATCTGTTTCCAAAAAAAGAAAAAGATCCATCTGCGAGCGCTGATTTGGGGTTTGGAAAGCTGGGCTTTGTGCGCTTCAGTGGCACTGGGGTGAATTATTTCAGTTGCTGGAACAGGATTCTATTGTCTGAGCGAACTGCGGAAAAGCTGTATACACACTACACCCCACCCACCATCAGCACACACAAACACAGAAATACTTGTATTCCCTATTATCTGTGTGGACCTTCCATTGCTGCCTCCATTCCCGAAGCCAAGAACCAGCCAGAGCTGGAGGAAATCATCAGTAACACTCTCATAAACATATCAGTTTTTATTTAGAGCTCAACTGTGATCTCCTGCCAACTGATACAGTAACACAGTTCTTTAACTATAGCAGCTTCTCTGTCCTTGACTTATCACAGATTGTTTGCCCATGGTAGTGACCAGATTTTGACCTTCTGACTTGTGGGATTGAGCTGTAATGCCTCAGACACTGATGCTCACTATCACTACTGATTAAATTAGTCTGTGTCTCAATTACAAGGATTAAGGATTGTCACAAAAGACATAAAAAGAATTATCCTAAGTAGAGCAATAAAGTAACAAATGTAATTCAAGCAAAAAAACAAGGGTTTACACAACAGGAGACATTCAAGATAACTTTTTTCTATGTGAGGTTTTCTGGCCTCACTTTCACTCATATTTTCAAGTTAAAATGCCATATTTCACAGTGTGTCTGAAAAGATATCAATATGCCCTTCACGGAGGCAAAGAAACAGATGTATTCCATCATCTTTCTGTTTATTGGAATCTTTTTTTTTTGTCGAGTGCCTTTGTATTTGTATCTTGCACATTGCATTGTAGGACAAAGTTTCCATCAAGAGGCTGTTCAAAATAAAGTGGACTTAGTATGCATCTTGACAATACTGAGCACAATACTGAAGAGTTATGCTTTAGCACTGCACTTGTGAAACCTGGCTCCAGCCACCCCCCCACGACCCTACAGAGTATTATACGGTTACAGAAAATGAATGAATAAATGAAAGGATCAAGCTTTTATTCCTATTTCATCTATTCATTGTATTGTTGGGCCTCGTTCTCATTTTATCTGCCTCCTCTCCTCTGTATTTTCTTTTGTAACATTGTTAAGTGCTATTTAAATAAAGTTTGTTATAGTTATTATGACCATAATGCCATGGCTATGATATAACTGACAAAGTGCAATGCAAAGTACAATTAAATAAAACTCAACTAAAAGTAGGCAGTTCCTCAAAATAAAAATACAAATACAACTACTTATACATTCATAAAACTAATATTAAACTGAAATCAAAAACCAAACTGAAAGATTAAATAATAATGAAGACTAATCAAAATTTGTAGCTACCCTCACAAGGAGACCAAACATAGAGAAAAAAAAAATAAGTGCAGAAAATATGAAAGCTTTATAAGTGTAGTGTAAAGCAAGCAAAATGTTCGTGCTGTTGATTTTGTTACATTTAATACAGTAGCTCTTTTATTACTTTTGATAAAGTATATTAATATTTGCTGGAAGTGAATATTTCTCAATAGAAAAAATAAGAGAGAGAGAGGGAGCATCTCCTCAGTGCTTGTTGTAAAGTGCATTCGTCGCTGTCTGCTCCCTCCCGCTCCTGTCTGGTCTGGATGATAAAGTATCTAGGCAGGAGGTCTGTCAGTGTGTAAGTGGCCCATGCCCAAGCACCTCTCCTGGGGCAACAGTAAAGGAAGGCGGGGGGATGGGGGCCCGGCTGGAGGTTTGATGACGGATGAGAACTAAAGGAGCCTCGAAATCTATATTCCGTCCCACTGAGCTCCATCACTTGTTCAAGCCTCAATCTACACACTCTACACTCGTTTTGTCACTCTGTCCTTTATTATGCCTCTGTGCAGGTCAGGCCAGGACCGGAGGCATCATGTTTCCAGGATTTCTATCTGATTCTCGCAATATCTTAGGAATGGGTTGAAGGAAATTCTTCAAATTTGACACAATTTGGACTCAAGGATGAACTGAAAAGATTTTGATGGCCAAAGGTCAAGGTTGCTGTAACCTCACAAAAGTGTTTTTGGCTATAACTCATGATTTACTTTGCCAAATATGAAAAACATTCACACAAATGTGCAATAGGATACAATGATAATATAATGACATTTTTTATCCTAAAGATCAAAGGTCAATTCAGTCTTGTGAAAGGGATATCTCAACTTGAGAGAATTTTTTTCCCAAATTTGGCATAAATGTTCCCTTGAACTGGTGATATTTTTAAGGTCAAAGGTCAAACTCGCTGTGACTGAACTAAATATTTTTGACCATAACTCTAGATTCCTATGCTAATGGACCGTAATGACACAGTGGCCATTTTCCTCTGACATCACTCTCAAAAGGATGATGTCATACTGCTGTGTTCATGTTGTACAAACACAGGGAATCTGACATACTGTCATCATATCAGACCATATTTCAAAAATGAAAGGCATAAATTAAATATATGAAATATTAAAGCACATAAATTCAAGCCTGGAAGAAAAACGCTCTGGATGTATAAGCTTGCAATGTAGTGTATCTTTGTGTCTTTTCACCAACACAGAAAGGTTCTCGTATTCAGTAACATTATGTGACATTGCACCCACTGCAACACATTACATTTCTATGTAATGTTCATATGGGTTACATCGAACACAGAAGTGTGCTCCAAGCAATTTGTCAAGTAAAAAGACAGCAAGACAGACAGATATTTCCAAATTAATTGACACCTTTCCTATCATATCGAATGCTAACGTTAACTAATAAGAAGTTGAATGCTAATGTTAGTTATGGTCCAACGGTGGTCAGTGGGTTATATAAATGTTTTACCTTGAAATATGGTCCAATGTCCCTCTGGATTCCCTGTCATCACAGCAGTATGATATTATACTTCAGGTCAAAGGTTCTCAACTGGTCTCACCTAGAATTCCAACGAAGCAAATGTATTTTTCAAAGATACGTTATTAAACACACATACAATGTCACTGTGAGCTTTTTTTTAAACAAAAACATATATGTTTTCATCACTACATTCAGAGCACAAACAAACTGAGTGAACTTCACAAGTGGGCAACTGTGTTTGCAAGTTGAGAAAGATGGGTTTTGATAACATCATTTGAGCTTCACACCCTGAGAGATGAAATGGCCACTGTGTGAAGCTGGTCTATTATGTCAAAATTTCACCTAAATGTGTAATAGGACTAAATGATGAACCAATTTTAAATACAAAAGGTCAGCTTCACTGTCCCGTCATGTCTGTGAGTGCAGACAGCTTTCAAAAAATACACTGAATACTATTTATTAAATTCCTTAAAAGTCCTCACAATATGAGTCTGGACAGACATGATGTAAACTGCGACTTGATCGGTTCGTGGAGGCATACAGCCACAGGGCGTTAATTCTAGTTTTCTCTAATTTAGCTGTCTTTTTGCTTTTCACCACAATTTCAGTTTACTCTCTTCCCTCATCAGTCCGTCTCCAACCCCCCTCCACTGTTCTCCTTTATGTGGATGCCTACATGGAATCCTCTTCCTGTGTTATCGCAAAACACAGAAACACGCACACAAACACTTGACTGAAGTACCATGTGTCATTACCTAGCTGAAAAAGCACTGCAAGCCAACCTGCCATCTATCTGTTTCCACTCTTCAAATTAATTCTTTCTTCCTCCTTCTCCTCCTCATCATTGCACATCTTCTTCCTCCTCTTGGCTGTCTGAGAGGTCACAAGGTCACCCCTCAAGGAGGGGGTTAGTGCATTGACAGGCCAAGCTAGAAGGTCTCCTCCTTTTGTATCCCATTAACTCCAGCCTGAGGGCTCTCTGCACATGTGGGCAGAGGTGGTAAAAATACACACTTTCTTAACTCAAGCAGAAGTACAGATACTTGTGTAAAAAAGACTGAAAAGTTGAAGTATTGATTCTTCTTTACTGCAGTAAAAGTGGAAAAGTACAGGCTCTGAAATGTCCTCAAAGTATAAAAGTCTAAAGTAAACCTTTGAAGTGGCATTTCTAGCAGATGTTTGTGTGTAAAGTTAACTGAACCTTACATCATATTAATATAATGTGAAGACAATTTAGACTATTAAACCATTCTAAGACCAATAGACTGAAAATAATGACCATCACTTCACACTTCACATCTTGACTCTAATGGGTAAATCCATTTTCAAAATCAGCAACCAAACTCAAAACATTATGAGGCCTTTTCTCTGCGATCCAGTCTCCCTTTACTGTCTAATTCATCTTGTTATGTCTTTTATGTCAATTTTGCCTTGTTGAGTCCTTTTTCTCCTTGGTCCAGTTCCTTTCATGTCTGTTGCCATCTTTTACATATTTTTTTTCCATGTTGCTTTTTTTATGCTGTTTGTTGTGTGTGACATGCACTGTTGGATACAACAAGGGATAATCTTTTCTATGTGTTCCATCCATTTAGGTTGAAACTGGCCTTGATGTTGGGACACAGTGATGCAAAATAAAAGTACAAATTCCCCACAAATGCATTAAAACTAAATTAACAAGCCTGCTCAGAAAATGAAAGAAAGTATTTGTTATTAGTATTTTGTTATTTGTTATAAGTTAAAATGTTGGGTGTAGAAGGAAAATGTTGTCAGGAGAATAAATACTTATGTACAGATACCTGAAAACCCTACTGTAAGTACAGCATTGAAGTATTTGTACTTTGTTACTTCTGGCCTCTGCATGTGGGCATTGCTGAGTAGGTGGATGATATGGAATTCTTTTTTTTTCTTTTTGGATGCAAAAGAAAATGTAGTACTTTCTTTCTCTGTCAAGGGGAATATATTGTGGATTTGGTGGTTTGGATATGTCTCTTTATGTTCGTCCTGCTGCAGAAAGCTGGGTTTGATGGCCTTTCTGCTACAGCGAGTGGCCCTGGTGCCTCAGGCTGGAGCAGCAGTGGGATCCCCACGACACTACTACTTCTAAAGCCTTGGGGTGCCAATTTACAAGACTCGTCTCTCTGTGAAGTGAGGTACTGAAGTCGAGAACTGGATGGCGCTCTCTTCTTTATCTTGAAAGCAAAGAGCTGCATTCCTGTTAAGATCTGAGAGCTACAAATGTCATATATGGCTCTCTTAAATTCAAAGGGCATAGACCATCACAGTATGTGTTTGAAATGTGTGAGGCCTGCTGCATATTAAATACGGACACTGGACAGCCTGTCATTTGAGGTGTTGCCTGCTTTATGTTTTTTATGCTTTTTCCCAAAAATATTCCAGAATTCTGTCAAAACAGACTGCAGGGCAGGATTGATTTGATTTACTGATTCATTTTGAATTACCTTGCAGGTCAGGAAATATTGACTGACAAGTCAAGGGGACTCGCTTTGTACCATTCAATAGGTGGGATGGGTCATCTTAGCTTAAAGGCTGCTACCTCGAAAGGTATCTAATCAGTGTTGATTTCAATGTGGAGTTTTTGAGTCCTGTTGTGCGCTTAATGTTCTTTTACAGGCCCTTTCACTAGAGGCGTTCACCTCATATTACACCACATCTTTAGGTGACAGAATCAGCTCTGCCACCTCTTGCTGCTGCTAGGAGGTCCTCATACTGCAGCCCCTCTCACAGATGAACAAGACCAAAATTCTACTTTTACCATGTTAATTCCTGGTGAGGACCATATTGACAAACACTTAAATCAAAGGAAGTAATAAATGCCATATGTACTGAATGATTAAAGATTCAATATGTGTGTGTTTGTGTGCTTATGTGTTTGTGCTAGGAGCCGGTCATTTATTGATGCTTGACAACTCCATTACTAGTCTCGGTTGCCTACATCCATATTAACAACCAGTACAGGGACTTTTATATAGAGTGATGTGTTTTCCCTGAAAATCCTTATGCTTGCTCTCAAGTTCTTCAATTCCTCTCTTCTGCTCCTCTATAGTGGCAACAGTGTGCAACACTAACTACTGTTAGCTTAGCAACGGAGTCTGCTAACCTCACACAGACTCCAACACAAATTTCATCCAAGCACATAAGCACACACAAATCTTACATACTTAACCTTTAAGTCTTCAGTGTGTGATATTTTGCCAACATTAGAGGGAAAAAAAACATACATATACTTTCAGTATACTGAAATTCAAGTGGTCTGAAAGGAAAATAGACTTCCACACCTCAATCACAAGTGTACTCAGAGCAGTAGGGGGGTTGAATATGTGATTGACAGCTTTAATTACAGATCACTGATAAAATTCCATCAGCCTCTATTCAATTCAATTCAATTTTATTTATATAGCCCAATATCACAAATCAGGATTTGCCTCAAAGGGCTTTACAGTCCGT
>JAPQRN010001627.1:0-11666 GCA_037367275.1 Coranthus polyacanthus | reverse complement strand
TTTTTATTTTTCTGATGATCGTAGTTCTAACACTGAATCTGGAATGAAAGGCTAGTGTAAAATCAGATTGATTTTTGTAGTTATTTAATCTCTACAAACATTAATTCCAGTAATGCAGTGAATGGGGTTGACATGTATAATTCGAGGCCTTTAACGCCCGAATCAAAAGTAGGAATTGTTGTTAATTGTGAAGCGATGATGTCAAAACAGTGAAGGGATCATCATTTATTACACATGAGCAGGTACCATGGATCACCTCCTTTGTCTGCTAAATGACTTCATGCATGGTTAGAGGCCTCTCATTACTGGATATTTGGGTATTGATTAGATAAGGGGCACCTTAGATGGAAACTAGATGTTCCTCCCACAGCTTCACGAAAACAACCAGTCAATATAAGTGTGGGATTTCATGATTTCATGTTGGCTTCAGAACATCTCCAGGTGATCCATGGTACCTGCTCATGTGTAATAAATGATGATCCCTTCACTGTTTTGACATCATCGCTTCACAATTAACAACAATTCCTACTTTTGATTCGGGCGTTAAAGTGTTGAACAAAACCAACAGTGTTTGTTTTACTGATGATTGGCTCGTGATGGTTTGTGATTTTTAAAAAGTGGGAATAAACAGTCACTGCTCTAATCTCAAGTCGAACCTGAACTCTTATTGTGAAAGCGTCCACCGGAAACGCGTTGCATACTTTCGGTACTTGACTCCGTGATGAAGTCAGAGGGTCAGACCTTCTTCTTTTCCTCTCCTCCTCCTCCTCCCTAACTTTTCTTACCTTCTCCAGAGTCATGACAACTTCAGTGTGACTGGACGGAGCGAGGCCACAAGGTAAGAGCAGCCGAGGCATCGATCCGCACACAGCCGATCGCCGATCACATCATTAGTATCGACTTATTGATCGGCTCCACGGGACGCTCGCACCCTTTGAGTGTTTGATTTGAAGTGATTTATTGATCATGTGATTGCAGACTCTCATGCATCTGTTTTCATCTGTTTTTCTTGTCATGTTTTTATTGCTATCGGTTAAAACTCCTGTGGATTTTTTATTTTTATTTTTTCCGTGGATTTTTAAAGTTCCGTTCCGTGAAATATTGGCAACATCTTTTGCATCCCGCGGACGTTTCAAAGTTTTATTTCATTCCCTTTGCGCACTTTTCGTTCTTCAAATCTCACTCAGTTGGTTTTATTCTGTTTATTCTGTGTTTTTTGTGCGGTTTTCTGACTAGAAACGGTTTGATGATATTTAATTCTCAGCACAAACAGACGTGATATTGTTCATTTCTGATCAGGTTTTCGTTGCTCTGTTGATCTTCAACCTTATTCTAAATCTTTTTTTTTTACTTTCTCCTAATTTTTACCTTTTAAACAATGTTCAGTCTCCCCCTTTACATCCTTTTTATCCTTATATTTAACTCTCTTGTCGCGTTTTGATGATTTCTAATGTTAAATGTTAATATTCTCAGCAGATATTGACATAATATTGTGTATTTCTGATCAGACTTTTCTTGCTCTTCAGTCTTTCAAATTAATGCACTTCTTTCTCTTGTTTTTTAAAGTCTGCTAAATCTTATTTTTTGCAGCATATGTCTGTCTCCCGTTCTTCTTCTTCTTCTTCTTCTTCTTCTTCTCTACGTCGACTAAAACAGAAGCAAAAGTTAAACACAAGGCTGAAGTCATGTTGTGTTTTCTCTCCTTGTAAAACCTTGTAAATCTGTGTGGGTGAGGCTGTTTCATGGGATGGAAATCCCCCCCTATTGTCAGAAGTGTTGAACCCACCACCCCCTCCGCTGTCTGCCTGCCTCTCTGTTATTATGCATCATCTTGGCCTCCTCAGTTTTCCTCAGCAGGCTTTAGAATCTGTGTGTTGGATGTTCAGATGTTCAGATGTTCAGCGTCGTGTGTTTCGTCCAGATATTTCCAGAAGCTCCGGTGAATTCCGATAGCAGAGAATAATTCAGCAGCGTAGACGTCGGGCTTTGGCTTCTCTGAGACAAGAACTTGTAGCAGAGTTGGACACTAATTTCTACAGGAGCAGGAAATAGACCAGAATGCAATGCAGACACGGGATCGGTGAGGATTTCAGGGTAGAACATTTCTAGACCAGAAACTAGGGCTGTGCAACACGATGATATGTATCATGTGACGACAGAAAAATGTTTAGCATTTCATATTGTGCTCCTTGGCTTGAATCACAGTCTTTACATCAGCGTTGTCGTCATGTGGCTGCTTTGTGATCTTCAGTGGATTTACACGAAGACAAACAGACGAGCGTGACACAGAACCGGATCGTTCTGAATAAGAGGAAGACTTAAAAACGTTCATATCGGTTCATGGCGATAATTATCACGATCAGAGGTTTGGAGGCTGATCTTCGGTCGTGATGAAAGTTGAAGAAACCAGGCGATTATTTTTGGTTCGGGTTGAGATGAAACTATCAGCGTTGGCAGAACTTGATCACGACAGAATCTGATGGATGTGAATTCTGACTTTGAAGAAAAGTAACATCTCAGAACAAAAATCATCCCACTTAGGTTTATTTACATCTAGGCTGATGTTCAGTTCCACTTAAAGTCAATAGATGAACTTTTACCTGGAGGGAGTATTTGCTGTTGTAGAGTAGCGTAGTTTTAGCGCCCCCTACAGGCAGGGCTGTTGGGTTAAATACACCTGCAGTACATTGAACTTGTCTGGAGTCACGAGCCCAAACCTCAAATGAATGTGACACAAACTCACTAACTCCTCAAATCTGACGATGAAGGTTCTGACAGAACCACAGAACCTCTAGAACAACAAGACTCTGAGAGCAAACGTGACTCATGAGGAAAGTAGTTTTAGTCTTGGAATCAGTGTAAGATTCACAGTCTTTAAATCTTGTCTTTTCGAAGTCTTCTCGTGTGTGCGATGCATTCGTCCGTTTAGAGAAGTGTGTTTCGTTTATTTATTTGTGTTGTATTTATGTGAAGTTCGTTTCTAAAGTTAATCTACTCATATTGTTCTTTAGCCTTGTTGATAATTTAATAAAACCCAACTGCAGTCTTTCTTTGTAACCGCCTCCCAAAAACTAACAAACTAACAAACAAAGTGGATGTTTGGACTGCACATTGAAGAGTTACAGCCCTAAAAACCACAGTCTTTTCCCATATTTTCAACGTTTCCGGGTGATGAGCTCATCTTCATGAGAGAAACAAACACATTTATTCAATTATTTCTGAGTGGAAACAGGGAAATCGTTTTGCCTTAAAAAGGTAAAATATATAAACCAATAAAGTAATTGAATAAGAGGCTTTGGGGGAACAGTAGGCGTCCATCGGGGTTATTGAGTAACAACCACTTTCTGTGAAAAGAAACCCAAATGAAATGAGGTTTTAAGTTCGCGGTTCTGATTTCCACCTGTTTTTGAGCGGTGCTTGTGTTGTGTTTCTAAATGTCGACTCTGAATGAGAGGCTGATGAGTCATGGTCTGATGTGGGGGATGGATACGAGGTGGAATGCTCCTTTAATTTAGCGTCAGCTCCCTGCAGCTCCTCAGGCTTCCTGCAACAGGACCCAGGGGGTTGACTTACCTCTGCCGCCTCAAAAATAGAAGCTCAGTAAGTTTAGTGAAGTCATGGGGTCAGTGTAACATTCTGATATCTCATGTACTCATTTCCTCCTCTCGGACACGAACGTGAACGTACCGTATGAGCTGCTTTTTCATACGTTCTCCTTGTGTAGGAGAACATTTTGCTACATGAACTTGAAGGACGTTGTTGCCTGTGCTCGTGCAGTGAATGTCCCGACGCCTGATAAAACACATGCCGCTGGTTTCCAGGTTTAGCTCCATTACGAGAGGTTTTAATTTTAGCTCCTGTAGATTGTGAGTTACTCAATGCACTGACGACGACGCGATGCAGGCGACGTAGGCTGAGCCGAAGGTCAGAGGTCACACGACGACCTGGGAGTTTCCTTAGGCTCAGGTTTAATTTTCTTGATTATTTTGTTCATTTTTTGCTAATTTTTTCTCAATATTTTGTTCATTTTTCTCAATATTTTTTGTTCATTTTTCTTGTTATTTTGTTCAGTTTTGTTCATTTTTCTTGATTATTTTGTTCATTTTTCTTGATTTTTTTTTTGTTAATTTTCCTCATTTTTTGCTAATTTTTCTTATTATTTTGTTCAGTTTTGTTCATTTTTGTCAATATTTTTTAATTTTTCTCAATATTGGTCATTTTTGTAAAATTTTCTGATTACTTTGTTCATTTTTCTCAATATTCTGGTCATTTTTGTAAAATTTTCTGATTATTTTGTTCATTTTTCTCAATATTTGGTTAATTTTTGTTGATTATTTTGCAAATCTTTCTTATTTTATTCAGTTTTGTTCATTTTTCTGAATATTTTGTTCATTGTTCTTCATTTTTTGCTAATTTTTCTTATTATTTTGTTCATTTTTCTTGATTTTATTTTTCATTTTTCTGATTATTTTGTTCATTTTTCTCAATATTTGGTTGATTTTGTTCGTTTTGTTGATTTAATGCATACACTGTTTTTCACAACATGAAATCAAAATGAACAATAAGTTCAATCGTTCGTTCTTATACATGTTCTTATAGGTTTTATAGAAACCAATACAACGAGCAGCTGAGTTCAGATTCATGAAGGAAAGCTCCTGATGTGTCTCAGAGAAGGTCAGAACGTCTGATCCGTTCTCATTTGTCTCATTTGTCTCATTTGTCTCAGTCACTGGACACGTTTGGAAGCAGCGTCCGTTGTCTTCGGTTTGTGTTTTATCTGCTTTATGTCTGGAGTCACATTTGCATCGTGTTGATTGCGTTCAACGGCCTCTAAATGTGGTTTTAAAATTGTGAACCGGAAACTTGAGATGTTTTCCTCTGTTTCCTCTTTCGTCACTGCAGACGAGTTCCATTAGTAAACAGAGCGTACAGACGTCACTGACGTCACCTTGATGGATCCCTGATTTATATTTACCATCAGTTTCCTCTTACAAACATGTACAGAACCATGGAGGGAGGGTCTGGGTCCGGCTTCAACAGTTAAAGGCAGAGCTGCCACTAATGACGTTAATGTCATCTTATTGATTCATAATCATTGGTTTCCAAACACATTAATTCTGTTCTTTAAAAGTCACATTGGTTTGTTTCAGGACTGGGTGAGCTTTACATCGTTATGATCTACTTTTCAGACGCATCGTACACATCGTACCAGCGCTGCCAGAACTTTCCTTCTCAGCTGACGTTTGTTTTCAACGGCCTGTTTATCAGTGTAATCACAGTATTTTAGAGACAGCGTTGCATTAACCCATGGTTTTATTTCAGTCTGTTTAGAGCGATTCCTTAGCGTCCGTCTGCACCGAAGTGTTCGATTTGACTTCAGTCCATGATGTGCTGCTCCAACTTCCGAACTCCGACGTGCAGTGATTCTGATTTACACACATGCTTTAGATTTATGTTGGAGTGTAAACACGTTTAGAGTCATTCCAAAACTCCGTCGGGACAAATTAGAGCCACATTCTGGGTAATTAATGGAAACACAGATGTATGTACAGGGAAAATGTGGAGTTTACTTCATCTACACATTGTCAAAGCATCACACACAGAAACCAGAGAGAACTAGAGGAAAACCTTTTATAGTTTGTTTCTAACTCGGTGAGAAAACCGTGGACCGTGGTTCTCCCTCCAGAGAATCGTCCTGTAACGTTCTGGCCACATCCACCAGCCCTGGTTGGTTTTACAGGTTGACAGTGGATTTTCTGTGAAGCGCCACGCGACGGTTTAATGTGTCGGGTTTAACGTGCGGAAGCCGATCGCACGGAGCTGCATCCAGGCTTTGAAAATGGAAATTACCACTTTGTGCTCCATGCCAGTTTCTGTGATTGGAGTGGTTTTTAAATTACCCCTGGAGAGAGGAGAAGCTCTTCAGAAGTCCAGCTCAGTGTTTTTCTACATGCGGCTTCAGTTTTCACAACAGAAGAAGCTCGTGGAGCCGTAGTTTGGTTTATTGTTGTTGTAGCAGAGAATATGTACAATTAGGTTTAACAATGACATAAAAGTTTATTTGAAGCTCGACAGGAAGAACCAGTACAATATAAAACCAGGTTAAAATGAACAGCAACGGTGAAAACATGATGAAGTTTCAAGCTTTTGGGAAAATGGTGGCGAGTTTTAATTTTATTTTCTTCTGCATCATCACTTGTTTATGACAAGAGGCAAATTAGGTTTAATTCTGAAATCTGCTAATGAGATTATACTGTTGTGTGGAAATGTCAGACATGTTTAAAGTCTTGACAAATTGACAGATTTCTGATTTTTGTCGAGATGTCACTTAATCCAGTTAACCGAGCGATGGAGCCGTCTGTAACTTATCAAAACCAACAATCAGTCGATGAGTCAGCTGAGGTTTGAACTTCATTAGAAAACGCTGAGAGACTCAAACGTCCAGCGTCACAACGTTTTATATCAGACTCAAACGAATCATCCGGTTGCATCGCTGCCAGTCAGGCCTCTTCTCCTCTCCAGGTTTCAGAACAAAAACCCTCTGCTCAGAGAGTTGGACTTCTTTTCAACGGTAGCGTCTTGGTTTCCTCAGATCAGCTTAGTTAACGGTTTCTTCAGAGACTTTTTAAAATCCCCTGGTTTCAGATACATCAGATTATCAGTAATTATCACGATAAATGTCAAATCATTATTTCTATAGGTTTAAAGGTTGAATTTGTTTTTGGTTATTTGTGGCTTTAAATTATTCACAAAGATGAAAACGGTGCAAAAAATGTAACGAGGCAAAAACAGGCAAAAAAAAGATTTAAAAGGCACAACAAAATGAAGACATTAAAGCCTCAACTAAGTATATCTTCTCACGTTTCTTATGATTGAATATTATCAGTGCAGCGGCATCGTAAGAACCTGGTTAAACATAAACTCAGTTTGTTTCCTTGTTATGTCTCTACATCTACTAAGAGAATAAAAGCACAAATGACCCAAAAAATATGTTCCAAAACTATCACACAACAATGTGGTATTATTTTGAGGTCATGTCGCTGCCACGTTAAATCTGCCCGTCTGCAGAAGTCTGCTGAATGTCATTATGAAATGATTTGTCTCATCTCATTTTTCCCTCCGAGGCGGTCACATTGGAACATAATTATCTTGAATAAAGAGGATTTCAGCTGCGATCACGAGAAAACGGTGTTTGATCATTTGAGGCGACTCACGATGGAGTCTCGGTTCCACGTCGGTTTTATGTTGAGGAAAGCGGGGAAGGTGGTCACCACAGGAAACATGTTATCTGGACTTAATGTGATAGAGTTAAAGTCAAAGGTCATCTCTCTCGAAGTATCTACAGCCGAGGCTCTGGTCTGTGTCTTCCAGGGTGAACACACATGCTTTAAGGTGTACAGTTGTTAAACATCTCTCCATCTCTCATCTCTCTGTGGTGCTTTCAGTTAAACGTGACTTTGCATTTGCCGACAGATTCCTCGCTCCTCCCTCGTCTGTCATGAGAAACACCGAATGAAAAACACGGGGCTAAAAATACCCACGTCGAGCGCCGGCGGAGCTTGGGAAAGAAGCACTAACATCAGGGTGGGAAAACGCCAAACTAACCAAAACGCAACCCTTTTGGCAACATCTGGCGAACGCGTCCGCCGTAGAAAGCGAGTGCTGGTCATTCCGAGGTTGTAATAATTGAGGCTAAAAGAGTTTTTGGCCGGTGAGTCGGTGACGGGCTGGTTTGGAGATGACCAGGTCAGATTCCCGCTTGGCCCGAAGCGACCGCTGCTCTCGGAAGGAAACCAAACCGCCGCCGCTTTTAGAAACACTTTCTGCGTGTCACTGCGATGCCACAAATGACTGAACCCGTTCTGGGATTTTCTTTTTGTTTGTTTTTGGGTCAAACAATGAAAGTTTTTTCGTTGTGACACTGTATTTAAACTTGAGCTCATTCCTTGTTGTTTCCGTCTGTGACAGCAACGAGAGTGTGAGGCCTTTAAACGGGGGCAGAACATTTTCTAAAAACCATCCGAGATCACTAATATGTCTGAACAGTGATCACTCTGTTCACTGGTGTATAATGGAAGAAATGAGGAGCCTGTGGAAAAGCACTCAGCCCTATGAAGTCATGTACAAGGCCCTGATGTTCAGTTCACACTGCAGCGACACACACTGAAAATAGCCCTTCATAAAACAGACGAGCCTTTTATTCAGTGAGCAGGGCTGCACCCGAATCACAATGTGTTCCCTTTCTTTCTTTATTTACTTAAAAAAACTGTACAATTAAGCTCAACTTTCTGACAAGGCAGCCATTAAAACATGTATGAGCGTAGCATGAGATCAATCATTTAATGCTTTACTGTCGATGAGTCAGGTTCAGGTTCTCCGCAGCTGCCCAATCTTTAACATAAAGTCCTTTAGAAAGTTTTCTCATTTAACTGAATATGAAGTCGTGTATGTTAAGGGACACTGGCCGGTCACTTTTTAACACCAGCGAACGCTATGTTTTTAATACGTTCACTTGAGAAACACGACAACTTGAATTTTAATACTCGTTTTCATTACATTAGCTTTGTCTTTTTCGGAGCAGGTGCAAACTGCTTGGTACTGTATATGTGATATGGATCAAAAAGTCCTATACGAGTGCTTCGTCTCTTTCACCGAAAAATGTCAAAAAACAAATGAACACCGCGATGGAAGCCGTGCTCGTCCTGGAGAAAAGGCAGAAGAGTCGGTAACGAGTCAATTCTCCAGTTTCCATCAGGTTTTCGCTGCCGGAGGAAACTATCAAACGCAGAGTTACAACATACATGTGTAATGTAACAAGCAGCAAAATATCTACATCTGTCTTTATTAATGTCTAAAGTAAATAAACCACAGTATCACTAATAAACCTGCGCGCTGACTTACAGAAAGGTTTGGTTGTAATAATCATCCTTTATAGTGATCTAGATGCAAACATTGTCATAAATGTATTTAATATTTTATTGGGTATTTTTATACAACAAGGAACCTGAGAGCAAATGTATCCATGAAAAGTCTCCACTTTGAACCAGAGATGTTGCAGTTCATCGTCTGTATCTAAAAAAGAGACTCGACTTGCAAACGAGACAATGGCACTAAAACATCACACTATTGACGTGAAACTGCAAAATCAGGGACAAAAAAAAAAGCAGTTAAACTGTAACAGAATAAATTAAATTGATGACTTTGAGACCAAGGCGACAGAAATCGTCCGATTAAAAGCCAGATGATAAAAGGAGTCTCTGTGATCTGAATAAAGTCAGACTGTGGGTAGTTTGTAACGGCTGACGTGAACTGAATCAGTACATTATGGAAAACTGGATTAGAGTCCACAAACATGTATTTTCCAGCAGCTCCACGGCAATGAAGGTGTGTTCTCTGGATTTTCAGGAGCTTTTGGAGATGTTTCAAAGAGCTTCAAAGACCTCGGTGCATCCGTCGTCCTGTCATTACCTCGACCCTCTGCATCAAAGACACGCTGAACTGGTATAATTTCCACCAGCGAAGGAAATAACACGATAAGAGCATATTTCAGTTGTTTCTGGGCAGAAAACAGCAACAACACGGGCTGACATCTGGTCTTGTTGTGTAGTTATGAGATTCAAACATCTGGAGACTCTAGTTGCTACTGTTGTGAAGTAGACGAATGGGGGCACGGTCTCCTCTTAAACACGAATCTGCAGACCAGATATCTGGGTCAGCCTCGCTGGGCTTTACAGTCGCCTTAAGCTGCTTTATTTGCTTCGCTAGAAATCACAAAAAAAACCAAAAACTGAAGTGATTAGAGCAAAAGGAAATGAGAGAAAGCAGGGAAGACAAATATGTACAGTTAAAAATGGAAAATACAGTTTGGATAAAAAGGTTTTCATCTGCCGTGTTGGAGAAACAGGCCTGCAGAGTCTGGGTCTCAACACAGAGGGAAAACAAGGTGTGTTTGGTCCAAAATGCAACGTGACATCGGAGCTGGAAACTGGCTAATTGGGGAAAATTCGATTTATGAGCGCTGCTTTGTTTGAGGGAGGGGCAGCAGCCGCCTGACACGACGCCGCTGCAGCGTCGGACGCTTCAGGAGCTGGAAACGAAAACCAACAGCGTCGCTTCACAAGGAAACATGCAGCATGGATTCATGCACGGTGTAGTTCTGTGGGTTCTGATGAAAACAGACTATGCAGTTTTATTTAAAGTGCAAATGAGTGAAGTCAAAGTCAGATCCTGACCCGGGGGGTTAGTGATAAGAGCTGTGTGGTTGGATATTTCACATTTAAAATTTGAAAACACACAGAAAACCCAGTTGCCTCTGGTGAACTGTGTTTTTGGTGGAAAGTTATTTGGTTTTAGTTTGGATAGAGGCCTGAGAGTGAGACACAAAGATGCATTTATTTTAAGACTGAATCCGTTTACGGCGACGCTCTTTTGGAAATGACAGGAAATCACCGTAATGTGAGGTCGGACTCGAAATGAAGCAAAGTTGATTTGGCCAAAGAATGAATCATGAAATGTCTCGTGGTGGCTGCATCTAATGATCCTCATCACCTGTTAGAAGCAACTTAACTGATGAATCATTTCCTCTGAAAAGTTAAAGTCTGTTCCTGAAGAGCCTGAGGTGATGTTTTTAAGACACTTTTCACATCTGTAAATCCAACTGAAGTTCACGTGTTAGTTTTATGCTGCTTTTCCACTGACAGTATCTGCGAAACTTCCCATTACGTGGGACCACCAGGTACTATCAGATACTAGTTCTCGTATCACCTGATAAGCTCTGAAAGCAGCCTTCGCTTCACATCTGCGAGTGCACTGCAGACCTTTACATGACACACCTACGTCATGTCGGCGGCGGCGACGTGGGCTGCGTCTCCTCACACTGGACCGTGTCAGCGAGGAGCCTTTACTACCAGCAGCACCAACTTCACGACTAGTTCACGTTCTTCAAATGAACGTCCTCATCTCGAGTCAGATTTTTATGTATTTTTATTCATTTGTCAGAACATACTTCCATTAAAACTTAAAACTGCAACCTGTGAAGGTGAAGGGTTGACTCTTTATCTGAAAAATGAACCGTTGAGGGATTATTTAAACATTTGCAAATTAATTTTCTTTTAATCATCTGTTCCTGCTTTTCCAAAACTTTGGGTCAACGGCCTTTTTTCAAAGTCACGATATGTGAATGAATTTTCGTTGTTTCTTCCTGTGCTGGTCTGTTCAGTTCAGATGTTGTGTTGATGTGTATCCTCATCTCCTGAATCCTCAACTGAAAACATGATCAAACATCATTTTGACGATGGACGAGTCAGTAAAAAAATCAGATTTTATGGTAATTCATAATTTAAGGTTCAAATTTAATGTTTGGGTCTCAAGTGGAAAAAGTGTGGGAAGTCTAATCTATAAATGGATGAATCGTGGCAGCTGCAGATCAGAGTTGGATTTCTCTGTTATATTTGTGCGTCGACGCTGGCCTCTTTATCTTCCGTGAGAAGCTTCGCGTCACACTTTGAGTCGGAGCAGCTGCTTCCATCCACCGTGGGAGCTGCTGCGCTGTCTCTTCACTTTGAATCTCACCAAGTGGTGGACTTCCCCTGCGACTTTATTGAATTCACGTTGCGACATTCTGAACCTGGACACAGTCTGCAGGAGGAGAGAGGCCTGGGGTTGGG
>JAPQRN010001625.1:0-11671 GCA_037367275.1 Coranthus polyacanthus | reverse complement strand
ACACACACACACACACACACACACACACACACACCTTGGCGGCTGCAGCCAAAGTCCCCTTCATGGTTTTAATGCCATGGTCCTCGTTCATTTCATTGGTTAGAAGTCTCATAAGCACGGTCACAGCAGGAATGACATCACCTGAACTCAATTTTTGGGTTAGTTCCTCAAACGGAGCAAGCACAGAAAGTTTTCTCAAAAAGTGACCACTGATGAGCGGTGACAGTGAGGTTGTCAGGAAGCTCGTACCAGTGGGTCGGGACATCCTGTTGGAGTTTTTTAACAGGTTGGTTGAGTTGAACTTGTATGTCCTCCAGTTGAGAGTAGGCTAAAGCGGAGTGTTTAAAATGTACCAAACTTTTTCGTCCCACTGCCTACACTCAGCTACACTTCCCTTCACTTCCATGTAGATTTGACCTTTAAAATAATTACAAATGTATAATTTTAGACTGGATCCTTGATAAACCTCATACAGTGACAGTGGTTTAATGACATTTTACATTTCTCTCAAATTAGTGTTTGTGTGGGCCTGGGCTCTGAGTTGGATCCATGACTAAGTCTACGCTCCCCAGACTCAGACCCCGGGGAAGACCAGAGAGGAGGGACACCACAGTCCACCAGAGGTGGAGGAGGGAAAGGAGGGATGACCGAAGACAAGAGATAAACAGTCAAAAAGCTGCCAGAGCTAAAACATCTCTCTCCACTGTGTTTGTGTCTCACTGATGGAAACCCACGAAGAAGCCGAGCTCTGCTTTCCAAACCTCCTCAACGCCTCCTGCATGAAGCCAGTGATCTCTCAGTCTGAAGTCCTGCTTTACCACGTCCTGCTCTTCACCATCCCTCCGCTCACTATGGCTCTAAACCTGCTCGTCATCACCTCAATCTCCCACTTCAGGCAGGAATGACCTTTTCAGCAAAGCTTTTTCTTATGAAGTCAGCCAATACAGACACTGAGCTAAATGCAGTGGTGGAAGAAGTATTCAGATCCTTTAAGCAAGTACTAAGACTACACAATGAAAATACTCCAGTACAAGTAAAAGTTGAGAATTCAAAGCCTTACACAAGAAAAAGTATGTAGATATTATCAGCCAAAAGTATTAACAGTAAGTAACAAAAGTCAAATGGTTCCTGTCAGTGTTTTACTATTATATCTGATGTTTTTGTTTCATTTTACTGCTGTACATGTTTAGTGTTGAGCTCATTTCAGTGACTTTATAAACTGTTGGTACTTTAATCAACATCAGTGCATCATACTCTATAAAATCATCATTTTGTAGCGTCACTGTCCTGTGAGAACCACGTATTTTGAAAATGTCAACTATTCACGAGCTGAGAAAAACCGGCCTGTTTTCAGCTTCATGATGATGTATTATTCCTCAAAAACAAGAACACATAAAAGGAACTCTCTATTTAAACGTTAACATGCCTTCATTGTAATGACTTGACAAGAGTGTGTGCCACTTTTCATGAAGGTTTTTTGTCTTGTTTTTAATACTTTATTTAAGACGGAACACTTAATCCTTTCAACCTCTGTTTTTGCACAAACATTGAAAATCAACACATTTGGAGATACGTGGTTTCCACTGGACAGGAAGGAGATAAAAACAGAAATGTGAAAAGAAACTAAAGGTGACAGACAAATGTTGAGGAGTAAAAAGTTCAGTATTTGCCTCTGGGATGTAGTGGTGTAGAATTACAAAGTGCCATAAAATGGATCTAATTCTTAGTCACATTCCACAGCGTCTACAGTTTTGACATTTTTTATGATATTTAGTTTATTGATGTTTGTCTTCGTTCAGACAGCTCCACACACCTACCAACCTCCTCCTCCTCTCTCTGGCCGTCTCAGACCTCCTTGTGGGCCTCGTGCTGATGCCGGGTGAAATCCTCGTAAAACTCTCCTGCTGGTTTCTTGGTGACGTGATGTGTTCCTGTTATATGTTTTTAGGCTATGTTTCTGTTTCTGCATCAGTAGGAGACATGGTT
Source organism: Coranthus polyacanthus (assembly GCA_037367275.1). Taxonomy (NCBI): domain Eukaryota; kingdom Metazoa; phylum Chordata; class Actinopteri; order Kurtiformes; family Apogonidae; genus Coranthus; species Coranthus polyacanthus. The sequence continues at coordinate 9,685 of JAPQRN010001625.1, read as the reverse complement.
CTCATCTCATTGGACCGCTACATTGCTATCTGTGACCCTCTGCATTACACTCATAAAGTCACTACGAGAAGAGTTCAAGTCTGTATTTGTCTCTGTTGGTTTTGTTCTGTTTGTTTTTGTGTTGGCATTTTACATGACAAACTGATTCATCCGGGCAAATATCACAACTGTTATGGAGAGTGTACGATGATCCTCAGTTTAGTTGCAGCACTGTTTGATATTGTTGTGACATTTGTTCTTGCCATAACTGTCATTATTGTTCTGTACATGAGTGTGTTTGTGGTGGCTGTGTCTCAGGCTCGAGCCATGCGCTCTCACATTACAGCCGTCACAGCTCAGCGATCATTGAAGGCAGTCGCCAACAAATCTGAGCTCAAAGCAGCCCGAAGTCTTGGTGTTCTTGTTTTGGTCTTTTTCATTTGTTTCTGCCCTTATTACTGTATTTTATTTACAACGGACGTTTCGATTATGATGTCTTTTGGCTCTTATGTGACCTTTCTTTTGAATTTTAACTCCTGTTTAAACCCCATGATCTATGCTTTATTCTACCCGTGGTTTAGAAAAGCTATTAAACTCATTTTCACTCTGCAGATACTGCAGCCTGACTCCTGTGAGACCAACATGCTGTAGAGAGGTGCTGCAGTGGAGTCAATGACATGGGATGTCCTCACTATGACAGAATAATTCAATGTGTTCATGTTTTTGGTTGTTCACAATGACACAGAGTTAAGAAATGTTACCAACTCATGAAAGTCAAATTGTTTCTGAAAGAAAATCACAATGAAATGTGCTTAAGGAGTCTGTTTCTTAAAATCCTGACTTACAATATGTTCCATATTTATTAAAGTGTGTTGTCAGGTGCATTGATAATAAAGTCCAATGTGCTCATCAGTGGTATAAGGTCATCTGAACCATCACTGAGGCCACTGAGCATCTCAGCAGTGAATCTGGATTAGAAATAAGATCAGTGACATAAAACATTCCAAAGAAAAGGTAGTCTGGACCTCACCAGACACAACACTACTAGTGAGTTGTTTAAGGCAGTTAAAATGACAAGTGCTTACTTTGTCGACCACTTGTGAATAAGTGTATATAAACTCAACAGTCTGACCTTGATATTTAGAGACAAACTCCTTATTGTGAAGAGGTCAAACCTATGCACATGAACACAGGAGACCAGTTTTAGTTTCCTGTGTCAAACTTAAAGTAAATGTTTCTTTTAAACTGTATGTTTGTTTTTTACTGTAAACATGACAATGGTCGGAAGGTAACATTTGTGTTTTAGCCCTAACTAAGAGTTAATATCATCAAAACCAAAATGCCCCGAATGGACAAAACAAACATTGGCTCTATGTCTTTTTACATTTTTTGCAGCCACCGCAGGGGAGGGTGAGGGAGACGTTCAGTTTATTAGTGTGTACTGTAACATTTGGAAAAGGTTAATCGCCTGCTTTACGTTCATTCTGGTCCCGAAAGCGTCTGTATCCTGTCTGTATCTCACTCAAGGCCACTTGACAACCCAGTGAAAATCATCCAATCACATAAGGACAAGAAAATTAAACCAATTCTGATTGGCTACAAAACCTGCAAAAATTTGCACCCCAAGGTGATTCTTTAATCTTCCAATGAGAGCACAGCCTCAGGTCACCTGATTGGCAAAAGTTTTAGGAACCACATACACATTCATTTGTCTGATCAGGAAGTGAACATATGTATTCATACAGAAATTAAATACAGTTAAAAACAACTTCAATAAATGTTGATGTGAACGACAGGATACATGATGAGCTCTATATCATAATATTTGAAACAGACATTTCTCCTAAAATTACTATGTTTAATATTATATAATTTTAAGTGAGGGCGACACCACAGCGCCCCCTATGGACATCAGCCACAGGTTAAATAACTTCTGCACTAGTCTTTAATATTGTGCTGTGATAGCCAACTGCAATGAGCCAATGTATAAAACTGATCTGTACATATTGTGTTCCTCCTCAGGAAATAAATGATAGCTTCATAAAGACAAACAAGCCTTTCGTCCATCATTTCACACACAACACAGAGATGAGGGGTTGTTCGAACCAGCCAGCTGCAACAAAGAGTGGTTGAGCCCGGCTGTGATGGAGCCAATGAATGCAAGGTCAAGGCCAAGAACAGCAATAGTCGGGCGGACTGTTGCACTGCTGAGAGAAGATGGGTGGTACCCCCTAAAGTGATAAATCCTTCACAAGCCTGTGAATCTAAATAAAAAAAAACCCATCTAGCTGATGTGTACCAATGTGTGGCACTGAAAACTTTCAACATAACGAGGCTGCCACTAATTCGTAACCCAGTGTGTAGCTGAATGTGAAACTGTCCACTGCCAGCCTCACCGGTAGCGATGATGAGAAGAGCCTGATCATAGACACTTCCAGTCTTCCCGACCTTCCCTTGCTGAAACAACCTAGCACACGAGCCGATCCACTACATTCAACGTGGCATGACATTGGTTTGTCTGACATTGACCTTGACTGATGTGAAGTTTCAACTGCCTACAAAGAAAGACTGGTTGAAAGACAGAATTTCAGTCCATCTTCTTCATGGACAAGCTGGATTGTGGCAGAGCGACAGCTTTACTGCATCAGATCCAAGTGGTGGACAAGAAACCATTTCAGTTACCATGTCAATGCATTCCACCCACCAAGAATGAAAAGCTGAGACAAATGCTAGGTGAGATGGAGGGGCGAGAAATAATTAGGAAGTTCCAGCAGTGGGATCATAATATCAAAAAAGGAAAAAGCCAGGTGATATGAAAATCTGCAATGACTTTTGTTGGCTGAATGCTCCAAACCATCAAACACACTCAACCACTTCCTCATCCAGATGAAGCACAGAAGCCAGATCTTCATCTGGGTGCTAATGCCCTTTTCACAACCATGGATCTCACTTCTGGTTACTAGAACGTGGAAGTTCATGAAAGAGATAAGACGTATACAGCATTCATATGGCTCTTCAGATTGTATAAATACAACCGGATGCCTCAAGGACTGAAATATTCCAGCTGCATTCACAAAGATGATGTTGAGCGTCATTGGGGACCAAAACTTCAGTAGTCTGCTATGCTATCTGGATGAAATCCCACTGTGCCCAATGGAAGAACTGGCTTTGGAGGGATTGGAGATGGTTTTCCACTGGTTTTCCGCTCATAACCTCAAACTCTCCCCAAAGAAATGCCACTTCCTGTGGAAGTCAATGAGACTTTTGGGACAGATTGCTAGTACTGATGGTATCGGGTCCAACCCAGACAAGATAACAGCCATCACTTCCCTGACAGAGATCTATCTCTGTCTCTGAGATAGATCTCTGTCAGGGAAGTGTAGGGAGGAAGGCACGACTGTTTCCTCACAGCGGAATGTCTGGTTATTCCTTGGGAAGGTAATGTTATACCAGCAGTTCATTGAAAGCGGTTCCTCAATAGCCAAACCTCTGTTCAACCTTACAACGGGCAACAAAGGTCACTGTGGAAAGGGGAGGAAACGTCAACAGGCTCAGAGAAAGCTAAGTACTGATGATTGGACGGATGACTGCAGGCAGCTCACCTAAACTTCAGCAAGCCCTTTCTGCTCTCAGTGGATGTTTCCAGTAATGGTCTTGGAGCTGTGCTGTCTCAGGTTCCTGCCGGTGGATCCACAGCAGGGCCGATTGCCTTTGCAAATAAATCACTCAGCCACGCACAGTCCAAGTACCCAGTACACACGTTGTAGTTTTTTGCCTTGAAGTAGGCAGTGTGCAACAAGTTTCAGGTCATTGGTTTGCAGTATGGACAAACCATAACCCTTTGACCTGTATTCTGTCCAAGGCTCCGCTGGAAGCATGTGAGCAGAGATGGATTGCTAAATTGGCACGTGTTCTGAATAAACTTTCTCTCTGAGGCCATTTCCTCATGCTTACTTCAGGTCAGATCACACAGTCACACAGTCACAGGAATCATCAATATACCATAAATCAAATCCATGTTACAACACTGCGCCTTCGTGGTGATAATAGAGGCTGAACTCTAAATTAATTACTTTCTTCACTCATTCTGTGATGTGAGGAGATGAGCCTAAAGTGGATGCTGTTCTGTTGTCAGCACCGGCTCTGCTGGAGCTACACCTGCATCTAAGCCGAGCTCAGCGGAGGAATGAGTTGAACTCTACATCTGGTTGGTATGGGTGATGGAACATGTCACTACGGCCCATAAATAGATGATGATTTTTCATGGGAATGTCGCCACAGACACAGTTAAAAAAAACTGTAAATGCGAGGACTTTCATATGCCATCGTCAGTGGGTCATAGCTCAGTTGTATTAATCAATTTGGCAATGACTTAAAATTCCAGAAGCCAAAATCAGGCGGAAAATGGCCGAATTTCCTCATGCAGATCACTGCTCTCGGTCCAAATCAAAAGACTACATGGAAGAGAAGGCATTATTCCAAGCTTCCGTGTCGACAGTGTGTAAGTATGACACCTGAATGTTTGCTCTGGTGTACCCCATTTCTTAAGATTCTCTACGAGATGTGTCTGCATGTGTCTGGAGTTCACCTGAAGCAAATATAGTTGATTGGACATGATTTGGATGGGCACACCCAAACCTACATAATGTCTCACAGCTGACATGCAGTATTCTGTGGGTAGCACCCAGCATTAATTTGCATAATGATCCCTATGTATGGAGTGATGAGGACAGGGTTGCTAGGACAATGGTAAAGATGATGAAAGGCATCAGAGTGGAGGAACCACTTATATAATAAATGAGTTTCTCTCCATCATCGGCTCAGTGTTGATGGAGCCTCAGGATGAAGCAGAGCTCTGCTTTCCACAGCTCCTCAATACATCCTGCAAGAAGCTGATGCGTCCTCAGTCTGAAGCCCTGCTGCTTCACATCCTGCTGTCCTCAGTCTCTCTGCTCACTGTGGCTCTCAACCTGCTGGTCATCATCTCAGTCTCCCACTTCAGGTACAGATGACCTTCCCATCAAAGCTTTTTGATTTTAACATGGTGATTATGTTGCGGTGATTTCTGTGATTCTAACATTTAACTTTACTTCTGTGATGCTAAAATGAATCTCAGTTAATCACTGACTTGTAAGCATCTTATTTTATATATATTATTATATTTTGATAATATGATGGTATTACTTTCCCTTCAGACAGCTCCACACACCCACCAACCACCTCCTCCTCTCCCTGGCTGTGTCAGACTTCCTTATGGGCCTTATTGTGATACCAGGAGAAATCCTCAGAATAAATGGCTGCAGGTTTCTTGGTGACCTCATATGTTCCCTGTGTGATTATGTGTCCTTCATCATTGTTTCTGCATCAGTAGGAAACATGGTGCTCATTTCAGTTGACCGTTACGTTGCTATCTGTTACCCTCTGCAATACACTCATAAGATCACTGTGAGAAGAGTTACAGTCTATAATTGTCTCTGTTGGTTGTTTTCTGTAATCTACATCATTGTGATATTGATTCTTGAAGTGACTCCTCCACAGAGATCCTGCCTTGGACAGTGTATGACTGCCACACATATTACTGCAGGTGCTGTTGATTTCGTTTTAACCTTTATTCTTCCTGTTACTGTCATTTGCATTCTGTATATGAGAGTGTTTGTGGTGGCTGTGTCTCAGGCTCGTGCCATTCGCTCTCATATTAGAGATGACAGAATTCAGCTTTCTAAGAAATCTGAACTGAAAGCAGCTCGGACTCTTGGAGTTGTTATTCTTGTATTCCTGACATGTTACTGCCCATATTACTGCGTTCAGCTATCAGGAGATGGCAAACTTGATTCATTATTTCTTCTCTATCTTTTAGATTTTAATTCCTGTTTAAACCCCGTGATCTATGCTTTACTCTACCCATGGTTTAGAAAAGCTGTTAAACTGATTGTCACTCTGCAGATATTGCAACCTGACTCCTGTGAGACCAATGTGCTGTAGAGAGAAGCTGCAGACAGATTCAAATGATATGAGTTTTCTCATTTATCAATGCGTATAACAGTGACCTAAATGTCTGCAGGAGAGCTGTCAATATGAATATGTTTTGAAGCACGAATGAACAGTTAAAAACCTAATCTTTTCTCTTTTCATGCGCAGGTACATTTGCATACAGAAACCTGAATCCCATATAGAGCCAATCACATCACTTTCAAAGTCTCAGCAGTTTGAATGTAGTTACTTATTGTAAAGTTTAAACAAAAGTAGCAAAAATGAGAAAAGTAGTCATAAAACATCCCAGACAACATGGTTATTATAGCATGAGAAAAATTGTCCTGTTTTCTAATGCACTGAAGACACAGATGTGTCATCGTTACTGTTCTTATTGTATTTTACATTCTGCAACATAATGTTTTGTCTTTTACCATTTTTATTTACTTCCAAACGATAAGTCAGTGCCAAGGTGGAATGTGTTTATTTTTATGATGCATCTAAAGATAAAGCAGAGACATTAATGACATCATTTCACCAAACAGAGGATCTTTAAGAGTAGGTCTATTCATTTTGTACTGGTAACAAGTTATTTAACTCTAACTGATGCAGTAGCTTCTCATTTCTTCAACAACCATGTCAGATACATATCCTGTGATCATGGAAAAGATGTGACTTTCAGAAGGGTCACTAATGGCCTGCATCAAAAAAGAAAAGTACGGAGATGCTGAAGCTACTGAAACTGGGTCAAGAACTGTCCAACGTATCATTAAAACCTGTGTAACCCTTTCACCACCGACTCGTGTTGGGAAACACAGAATTTTAAATATAGTGTTATGTCCCTTTAAAATCCAATAATTGTCAAATGTGGTAAACAGAGACATCTCATTGTATAAACTGCCTAGGGTTAATTATGACTCACTCCCTTTAAAATATGAGAGGTATGAGAGTAACTATAGCTACAATACCCAAAATCTACTAAGGTTAACACAACATGTACAAATCAACCTTTTATGAATTTACCTCCATCAAAGACAGCTCAGGGAAACAAGACGCTTCACTAGAGTCATTTCCTGTATGAGTGTCACGTGGTTCCTTCAGGCCCCACGGATTTCAACCCAAATAAAAAATTCACAAGCCACGTGTCTTCTGTACATTCTGACATTAAAATGAGATTCGTCAGACATACGGATCAGGAGAAATTTGACTTTGTTTGAGGCCTGTCTCTGCATCAGCAACGAACTCTCGCGGGATCTCACAACACAAATCTCGTTGGAAGGAGATTTAAAAATGAGCGGGAAAACAGTTAATGATAAGGCAAACCCAAAGTCTACAGTAAAAAAGGCCCGGATGTTTCCCTCTTTATGTTGATTAGTCGCATTATTTTTTATGAGTACACCCATTGCTTCAGTTTGTTTTCGGCTTATATATTTTAATAAATTTTAGCTAGCTCGCTTTACATCTGCTTAGCCAGCTTAACATTGTGGCTCCTGAACAATGAAGAACAGAATAGCAGTAGATACCTCCGTGTGCAGAGTGAGCAGCTCCTCCAGTCTGTATTAATCCAATCCCACAGGAAACGTCCGTCTGCAGCGGCGCGTATCCAGGAAATAGACAGATCCCGTCTCTCAGGCTAACGTCCGGAAAACACACCTCCAGCAAAAGCAGGATATCCGCAGTTACGAGCAGCCGTCCCGCGGCGTCCACGGAAGTTTTTTAATTTGTTTTTTCCCAACAACAGTCTCACTTTTCATCCGTCCGGGCAGAGAAACAGCCAACGTTTTTCAGACGATAGCAGCCGTTAGCATAGCCTAGCCCCGCTAGCTCTTTCTTCGTCGGCAATAAACGGTCTCAGACTCACACATGTGGGAGTGCACTAAGCAGTAACAGTTCGGAGTCCGACAAACGAACAAAATAAACTGAAAAACACAGGATAACGTCTCTCCCGTGTTGCGTTATCTCACCGTGCGGGCTCCGTGCGGTGCGTCGACTCTTCTTCTCTGACTCTGACCCTCTCACGTGATGACGAGAGGTCAAACTGAGGTCAAACTGAGGTCAAACTGAGGTCAAACTTCCACATCAACACATGTCCAATGTAAACACGAGTTATTATTGAACTGAAACACTGAACACAGAAACATTATGAATTACTGCTAATATGAACTGGAAGCTTTGAACTGTAAATAATCTAATGTGCATAAGTAACAGATGAAAATGTAAATGATCAAATGCAGATTAAAGCCACATGAATATGAACGTTACACATCTGAGTGATTGACAATAACCCACATTTTAGAGACAAAAAGATGAAATGTGTGATTACACCTGGAAGGACAGTGGTGAACCATCATCTTCAAGGAAGAAATGTGGTCAGAAAAACATCGTGAATGACGGTGATCAGAAATCATTTAAAAGTTTGGTGAAATTAAATGTTAAAAAGTCCACAGAAGAACTCACAGCTATGTTTAATAGAGAAAGTAATGACATTTCAACACAAACAACGTGAGAAGAACTCAAGGGACTAGGACTAAACAGCTGTGGAAGAAAACCACTGATGAAGATAAACGGGAAAAAGTCTGGTCTGATGAGCATCAGGGTGGGAACAGAAGTGATTACCCATCATGCCTAGTACCTACAGTACCAGCTTGTGGGGGCAGTGTTCTGATCTGGGGTTGGTTCAGGTCTAGGTTCAGCAACGTTATGTGTCCATAAAATGAGGTCAGACCTGAATAGACTGAAGGACCAGGTTTTTACATCAACCCTGATGACATGAGCAGATTCAGATGACAATGATTCATCAGGTTCAGATTGACAAAGACTGGATCAGGATGAGACACCACAGAGTCCAGACCTGAACCACACAGTCCAGACCTGAGTCCAGACCTGAGTCCAGACCTGAACCACCTTGAGAATGTTTGGGACGAGCTGGAGAGGATTTAAGGCAGCGTCAGACTCTCTATCATCAATACGAGATCTGGGACAAACACTAATGACGCTCTGGACGGAAATAAATGTTGTGACTTTACATAAGCATAAATGATACCACGGTGAATGTGTCCCGTAATCAAAGATAAAGGCGTCTAATGAAATAATAGTGTGAGACTCTTTTTTTGGCCGCGTACATGTATGTATATATAGTAACAACATGAGTCTGACACCTTTTAACTAACATTCTACTAGGTCAAAGTGAGCTAAACACAAACTAAAACTAACACAGAAACAGTACAGTTACATTTTTAATATAACACTCAACAATTTACATAAAGTCGACAAGTTATACAATAGAACCGACTAAGAAACTTCAACTGGATTTACAGTTTCTCTGTGAAACCTATGAATATTATCAGTACTTATAATTCACAATTATATTAAACTTTGAACACATTCAGAGCTGAATGACAACAATCCAACTGAAATACTGTCGTTCCATGAATTAAATGAATGACTTCTGTCAGAAGAATAAACCATGTATTCCTGCTCCACACATTTACACCACATCACAAGAACACATTTACGCATTTGTTTTTCTGAAATGAACCAGACATAGAGTCTCACTTATTGCACACATAAGCTGTTTCTCCAAGTTAAGGATCCCTCCTCGGTAGCAGGGTCCTTCATGGTCCAGATCAGAGTCCTGCATGGTCCAGATCAGAGTCCTTCATGGTCCAGATCAGAGTCCTTCATGGTCCAGATCAGAGTCCTGCATGGTCCAGATCAGAGTCCTTCATGGTCCAGA
>JAPQRN010001624.1:0-11674 GCA_037367275.1 Coranthus polyacanthus | reverse complement strand
CAATGTCGGCTGGGATCGGCTCCAGCCCCCCCGCGACCCTCCATAGGGGGATTAAGCGGTTACAGATAATGACTGACAGACTATTCATTTTCTAGATGACACTGGTACACTGTATATAATAATCAGATAAAATCAACTTCAAGCTTAGGGAACTTTTGTACATTCCTGACAAACATAAAATGCTTCATCACTTTTGTTTACTTCTGACTTCAGAAGAATAAGAGAATTACTGTAAGTGTTATCTGCAAATGTTAATCACCTCTCACAGACAGCCTGCATTCTCTCAAGGTTTTCTCCTTCAAAATAATCCATTTCAGACAGACAGATTTAATATCTTAAATTCCTGCTTTCTCTTCAAAACAAATAAATACTCCAGCAGCAGCTTTTTAAAGTGCCTTTTGCTGCATTCTTGTATTTTGGGCTGTAATAATTGATGCACGTGAATGCTGGGACTAAAATGTCCCTTCTCTGTGATTAAGGGGAAACTATCCCAGCGGCAAAATAATAATAATACTAATAAGAGCACACACACAAAAATGTATAAACAACATCCTGCAGCCAGCAACAATTAATCACCTCATTAACTTTTGATACATCCTCGTGCCAGAAGGAACACAGACATGTTGATTCTCTATAAAATTAATGGTCATGAGTTCAACATTTTCACTCAGCTTGTGCAGTCCTGCAAGGGTAAATCTTGCTGGACTGAAAATACTTTAAGTGACTTCTGCAGAGCTGTACATGACCGGCATATTACGTCCACACACACACAAACACCGGCCTGTTTCTGTCTGTAAAACTGTGTTTTTGAACAGCCCTGTCCCAGAGAGACCTCATTACAGAAACATCACAGCTTAAAGGTTCAGAGTGTAAGGTTTAGTGATATCGAGCGGTGAAGTTGCAGATTTCAACCGACAGATTAGCCCTCCCCTCGCCCTCCCCTACAGTCATTAGAGCAGGTGTTGGGTTTGTCCTTTCTGGACTTTTTAGTTAAGGGGATCTTAACTCTTGTCCACACTCGAACATAGTAGGTGATGGTAATGCACCTTAACAAACACCTGAACTACTGTAGAAACATGGCAGCACTTCAGGCTCATTCAAACAACAACACAACAACTCTTATTTTCACATCACTGTACACTAATCAAAACATAATTATGAATGTTATATTCCATTTCTGCAGTTAGGGCCCCCTGAGGTCTTACACACTGAACCATTCAATTCTTTCATCGTGTTTCTTGCTCAGACTGTTTAAACATTCAGCCTAAAAGTTTAATATACTCGTAATTAACTGGTAATTCAACTTATTACCTACCTATGAGGTTTTACCAGTAATTTCAAGCAACCCTTCCTCAAAAACAAATTATGTTATACCCAACTAATAGATTCACAGATATACTACATTTTTATCTCAGATTGCAGTCACAGATTGGGATTAATGCAAAGTACAGGAAAAAAAACAGCAGGCCTGAGACATAAGTATTCATGACATGTTCATCATCATCAAATCAAGGAGGAGGAAATGAAATGCATGCTGTCCACAGCGATAAATAAAAACCCTGTAACCATCTCAAAATATTATTACAACAATTCAAATGACTTCTGGCATCTTAAGTTTTAAGACGAACATAAATTTGACTGTGTTTAAATGTCTACATGGCAATCCTGCTTTTATTTTTATCGTTATCAGTTTACAGCGTCACATCCATTTTGCTATGAACACTGGCCGATCGTATGATGAAATCTGCACCTCAAACAGACTCTGCAGAAGTTCACAGAAAGTCTAAAGAATTCTTTGAATGAAAGTCCATTTTTGCCTGAATGTCGAAGCAAGGAGTTATCAGAACCCAGGTAAGGGGGCGGCGTCTGTAGAAACTTCACCTGGGCACCTTTTCTTCCTGCACTGCCACACCAGATGCTGGTTATTCTAAATGTTCGGTGAGGGGTATAACTTGCATGCCTCTGACTGAGAGAGAACATTGTTTTCAGTTTAACAGGTACATTATTCATCACATATTGGACTGGATATAGGAACCACAAACAATCAGACAGAACAAATCCTGTTTTACTTTTCAGTCCTTTTACCTGTGTGTCTCCAACAGAGAGAGAGAGGGGGCTGTGTGTCAGTTTATCAAGGCATACAGTTTATATTTCGGTAATTGAATTTAGAGCTTGTTTTTTTTATTTCTATGTCTTGTTAATAAAATCTACTGTCTTGACATAGCAGTCTCTGGCTCAGGTGATTCTCCTGATCCTGTGTGTGTGTTTTAATATCACTTGGTCACATTACTAATAATATATAATACAATAAATGATAATAATAATTAGAATAATGTCATCACTTCTTGGCTCACAAAAAGGAAGGAAAGCCAAATAACTTAATGGAACCTGAAACAAAATAACACAACAACATCAGAAATAGGTAAAACAATACTTCAGCCTGCATTTCCTTCCCAAATACTCTATTACTTTGAAGTATAGTGTATGAATTGAGAGAATACACCAGAGGTTTCAAAGATAAAGAAAACTTTCTGAGGCTTTGGGGATGAGAAATGTCTTACTTTAGATGCTTTCAAATAACCTGTCTGTAGCTTAATACATTCTATTATAGTTCCAACACAGTCTGAGAATTGCCTTTGGATCATTTTTATTCTCGGTTTTGCACACAAAGTGCCCAACGGTCATGGTTTTAGATAAGAGAATTACAATGGAAAATGGAGGATATTTTACCTAAATGATCTCTATTATGTCCTCTTAGACAGGACAGTGCAAGAAACAATTGACCTCAGATTCAGTTTCAGATAGGTCACACAACAAACACAGCCTTTCCTTCTCTGGAATATCGCGGCATCTCTTGTTTATTGCATTTGGCCATTCTCCCGTTTGACCAGATTGATTTGACAGAGAGCCCGCCACCAGTCAGAGTGATGAGCCTGGCTTTTGTTCGACTTCCTGGATCTCTGCCACTGACGAGAAGCAATCAAATAATCATGTTGGGAATTTTCAAACAATTTCCAATGCTCCTGCTTTGGCACTGGATGGGTTCCTGCAGTCTAATTGTATCCCTCTGTTCTCTCGAGCTCTCTCCAAATCACCCTCTTTATCTCAACATGACAACGACGTCTGAAGCTGCCACCATTAACTCGAGAGAAGCTTCACATAGACTATGACCTGAATACTAAACATTTATCATTCCCTCTGCGTGTGTGTTAATGCATGCAATACTGCTTTCCATTTACAACACAATTGATAATATTTGAGTGTTGGTTCAATATTGGCTGCAGTCCAGTCAACCAATGAGAAAACACATTGTAGCTGGGAAATATTTTTGAGATTTATGTATTTTTTAATGGTATATATCTGGATCCAGTTTGAAAAAAAATAATAAATTTAATGTGACACATATTTGTCAAACATAAATGAAACAAATGAGAACCAGGTTTTTATGAATTTGAAACAAAGTGGATTTACTGACGATGCATACATAAACCTCACTGCATATAAGTGTTTTATGCGTGTTTTATAAGTGTTTCACCAACATCGCACTACATTTACTGGTTTGTTTTGTTAAAATGGTGCAGTCCAAACAGAAGGGGAATTGCATATATATGCAATATAAATATATTAATCTTAAAAATATTTCCTATGGGTGTTAAGCTACACATCCGGAAAAAGTGACTTAGTTGTATTTAACTTAAACATATCAGTTGATTATTGAGAAATGATACAAATGGCACTAAAACTAAACACATAACAGAAAGAAATAAAACAGCAGATCTTAAAAGCAGACTGAATATATAATGTAAAGGTATATGAAGTAGCTGGGAGATAGGAAAAACTGTCCAGAGCCTTCTATTAATATAAAAGGAATCAATGGTTTTGGTGAATTGTATGGACAGGTTTCTTTTATGGAAGAAGATAAGAGTCTCTGACGTATGGAAGAGAAGCTAAACAGCTGCAGTTTAAACAGAATCAGTTAAATATTAAATACATGTCTTCCTCAGGTGAAGGTACGGTTTCACTGCAGCAGATTGGGTTTTTTTGTCTGAGTGTGATGGGAAGGAGAAATGTCATGAGTGACAACGGATCCTCCTCCTCATGTGGGATTCATGGAAACAGAAAAGGTCATCGGCGTGACCTTTTTGCTCGAGGGTTCAGTCTAATCAGCAGATAAGAAGTTGTTTGAGCACAAACCTGTCATTGAATGGAAGGTGGATGCACTGCAACTTATAAAGAAAAACAATGCATTTGTGTTCCAGCTCCATACAAATGTCAAGGCTTGACTAGAAGTTAATATTTATTCTCATAATCAGGCTCCACACAAAGTTTCATGCACAATCTTTTATAACTCGAACAGATAAACAAATCAAACTTGATTCAAAATCTAAAAACTGTCAGACAGAAAACTTAAAAATCACACGGAGACGTTGTGCTTCCAACTGTGATGACAGGAGTTTCTTCTTCGTGTTGTGCACAGAATCAAATAGGTTTTTTTGCTAAAAATGTCCCTGAAAATGGAAATGAAGAATACAGACACACTACAGAAAGCATAATTCAATATTTTATCATTAACTCTTACACTGTCATGTGGATTGCACTTCATGTGTTATAGCAAAATATTATATTATAAATATATGAAATCTAAAAAAAAGATAATCACTGGCCAAAGAATGAAATATATTACTCTTCTAATGCTTTTTTGGGGCAGTGAGTTTTCATCCGGCTTTAGAAAGAGCTCCAGCAGGCTTGAATTTATTTACATTCTAGAACGCATCGGAAGAATTGAGGAACCAAAATTAATGTTTTCAGTGGCAGTATGAATTTTTAATATCATTCTAGTGTGTTTTTTTTTTTTTTTTGGAACAAAGACTATGAAGCTGAACAATGGGCACGTCACTCAGAAACATGGGAAACAAGCAGCACCATAATTTCAAACTACCGCGTGCAGTCTATTAGTAATTCTATACAGTATGACTCATACAGCTGTATGGACTAGAAACACCAGCGTTATTGTTTTATAATAAATGCATTGAACTAGCTCAGCAAAGCAAAAGGAGATTGTCCTGTAATTAGGGACTGAAAGGACCAATGATGGTGTAATTAAGCGTTATCAGGAAACCCATAATGATCACTTTATTGAAGACGGCGCTTTGTCTCGATAGAGGTGACAACTCAGTCAAGATAGTTGACTTTTAATTCAGTCCTGCTGTACCATACGACAATTACCTCATGATGTGAGGCACTGTGTTGGCTGTCAAATATATAATATAGAAAAATCACTCATTCAGAAATTTTTCTAATAGTCTGTTCTTTGCTCCCTTTTTTTATTTACTGCTATGAAGCATTTTGACTTATTCAGTTCCTAAGGCTGATAAAAATGTAAACACTGTGGCAGCAGAAATCGCTAAGAACTTAACTTTCTTGATCTGGTTTTAATTATTTTTATTATTGAGGGAAATGACCTGTCGATCTACATTCCTACCCTCACCTGTAGTCACAAGCTTTGTGTTGTGATCGAAAGAACAAGTGGCAGAAATGAGTTTCCTCCGCCGGGTGACTTGGCTCTCCCTTAGAGATCGGGTGAGGAGGTCGGCCATCCGGGGGGAGCTCAGAGTAGAGTCACTGTTCCTCCACATCGAGAGGAGCCAGTTGAGGTGGTTCAGGCATTTGGTTAGGTTGCCTCCTGGACGCCTCCCTGGTGAGGTGTTCCGGGCATGTCCAACCGAGAGGAGACCCCGGGGCGGACCCAGCACATGCTGGAGGGATTATATCTCTCAGCTGGAATGGGAACACTCCCCTGGAGGAGGTGGCCTGAGAGGGAAGTCTGGGCTTCTCTGCTTAGGTTGCTGCCCCTGCGACCCAGACCTGGATAAGCAGAAGAAAATGGATGGATGGATGGATGGATGGATGGATGGATGGATGGATGGATGGAGTGCACAGACACAATTGAACTGTACAAAATACACTGAAACAAAGGTTCACAAGCTGTTTAATTTATGAACAACTTTTGTTACTTGATAAAAGCTCCCTGTAGTTCTGATTAGAGCAACGTTACTCCAACCAGAGGCATTCAACAGTACTTTCTGTGTAGAAAATCACCTCCTTCCAGTTCGCGCCATAGCAACATATTGATGTGATGTCATCTGCAAACAATCTGTTATGAATGTAAAATCTGAGAGATTACAACGTGTGTGCAGCAATGTCATATCTCTCTGGTAGTTAATAACTTAACATGCAGAAGTAAATATTTATTCATTCTGTGTGATGTGACTCATACACGAAGCACAGTCACACAAGCCATGAATAACACTTAATAATTTACACTGATAATCATTTTTATTCTGCAGTGCTACATCTCCAAAATGAAGCCACTGATTTGTAAGTGAGTGGTGTAGATGTGGACATACTTGCCCTGTGCTGTCTTCACAGAAGTGAGCCACATCTTGAACTTTATCTCATCTCTCTGGAAACAAGCTCAGCATCGCTGATAACAAGCCACGTTTAGAGGACCTGGAGGGCAACTTTAGAAGCATAGTGGCACAAAGTGGAAAACTGATTGGATGACTTTAAAACCCAGCCACCTTTCAAAATGTCAGAATAGTGGCAAGGGTGAGAAAACTTATCAGTGGAGGTCTACAGTATGATGTGCTTTCTTCTGAGCTATGTGTGTAAGGTCAAAATCCTGATAGACTTGCTGACATTAACATTTGCCTCTTGCAGGAATATAATGTCCTGCTTTTCTGTCTTTTATTAGTGACCAGCACTCAGTTTCCTCCAGTAATAAGTCAAAATTTAAAACTGGCTATAAATTTGTCTGGCATGTGAACAGATGATCTGACGTGGGAATGAGCTGATCTCTGCTCATAACTCCACTTCTAAAGCCGGCAGTGCCTGAATCCCGCACCATGTCCTTTTCCTCCTTTGCTCTCTGCTTCCTTCTCGTTATCTGGTCTGAGCTTGTTTGTGTGACTGACCTACGTGAAGTAGTTTTGGATTACTGCTGTTTTTGTGATGTATTTTGAGATGTTGGACTAGACCCTATAAGAATAGCCACCGCTGTGGCAGAAGCTAATGGAGATCCAAATAAATAAATAAATAAACTATGTAACCATGGTAGAAGGACAGAAATCAAGGAAAAATGAGAGATTGGTTAAATAAAAGTGGAGACCAGGGGTTAGATATGATATTGAAACTCTGCAGCATCACAATAGTAACAGCTTTTGATGCTTTAAAAAGTAGGGTTTACAGAGTTCATATAGGATGCATATAAGACCTTTTCTGCAGTAAAAGCAGGTAATGCACTAAACCTCTGACTGTTAAAAAGACTCTCTGTAATGTTACTCTATGAGGAATAACTGAAAGCTTCACAAAAATGAGCCAAAGGGATTGTGAACTCTATCTTCCCTTTGCCTCTGTCCTCACTCCAATCCACTCACTGTGCTCCAATTTGTGTAATTACATGTATTCTACTTGTAAGTGACAGAATAATAGACAATAATAATCCCATCCCTCAGCCACTTTCTCTGCACCACTCTCTTTCTTCAAACAATACTAATCCTTTTGTTTCACATAAAAGTGACCCTGAATTCACTCAGGAGAAATAATAGAACTGAGCAAGAAGTAATCTGATCTTTTACTGACAATCATTAGTACTACAAAGTGAAAGTACTCCACTGTAAGTAAAGGTTCTGCACTCAAAAGCGTATATGTATGTAAGTACTGTCAGCAAAATATACTTGAGGCATGAACAGAAAAGTAGTCTCTGTGCAGTAAAACGTCATGGTTTTGCTATGTTTTTGGATTCATTTTAATGTGTATGTTGAATTTTAGTTCTGTAAACGTTATTTGATTTGAACTACTTTATATTCTGTTGGTAGTTTAATCTACAGCAATAGGATAAGTATTGTTTGTAGCATGTCCTGTGAGAACCACATATCTCTGAAAAGTCAACTTTGAGCTCAGAAAAACAGCCTTGTGACTATGCATTTTTCAGCACATCCAAGAGGGATTTTAAAGAGTTTATTTATCTTCAGGAGGAGGAGATTTTAAACTGAACCCACAAAGGAGCACTTGATCCTTCAGTTTATCACATTCACACCCTGGTCTTGAAATAATGAGTTCCCATTGAAAATCAGTCACATTTTGAGATGTACAGGAGGGGGATGAAAAACTGAAATCTGAAAAATGGAAAGTCAACTGAGAGCAAGTACTTCACAGTTATATTTAAGTACAAGTACTTAGTTATGGTGTCACAGGATTGACCTGTATCATCTTAACACAAAATATTATATATTATTCCATCACTGGAATTGAGCAGCAGATGAAAAGATGATACCATTTTAATAAATTCAAGAGGCTGCAGTGTTCAGAACACTTTGTGGACATTCTACGCTAAAGGTGAAACGCCAGCACTTTCACCTGGATGAACTGCAGAAGTCAGCGATATTGATGATCCTGCTGGCTCACCGTTGGCTCTGAGTTTATTCTCTGGGGTGAAAAGACATATCTGTGGAACTATAGCCTGTCTGTTGAGTGAAAAACAGAAGAATGTCAGTATTTGACTGACACGACTATAAATCCTCTGTCATTTATTTTTTGTGCCAGTCTCCCAGTCTGTCTCATGTCTTCTTAACACTCTCCGGGGTCACTGAGTCACTTTAGGAAGTCATTCAGATGCCAACGATTCCACAACAGAAAACGCCTGTCAGAAAACATATCTCTTCTTTAGTGATACTGCAAGAAGGAGCCAAAACACGACGGTTCATCTCAGTGTTTTCCTCTGAGATTAACCTTTCAGTGTACACCTGCGATTCTTGTCATTTACTCTTATTTTCTAAACTCAAGTGTGGCAAAATGAAAACCCCTGGGAGCGGCACTGCATGATCGAGTACCAGCATGTTTGGTGAGGTTCAAGGTATAAACATGTTGGCCCGTCTGTCTGCCTCTGTCCTAATTACTTCCCACACTAAACCATGTGTCCTAGAAATTATGTTTAGATTAAGTTAAATTCCAACATCAAATGCAGCCTTGGGACATAAGTCAGATTTCCATCTAAAGGAAATGCAAATGAAAAAACAGAAAATGGTCCGAAGAAAATGCATATTTCTGCACATTTCTATTCACTGACATTGATGCAAATATTATAGGGGTCGGTTCATGTAGATCAGCAGTAGGTACATATTAGTAGTAGTTGCATATTTTAACTGTCCATCTTAGTGAAAAGGCTGGGGCAAAGACTGAAACAATAGTTAATGGTTATCAAGCTGCTGTCCTTTGATTTCTGATCCATCATTACCTTAATCTGATATAAAATATAGTTCTTGTGGCAGGTCAATTTAAAGTGGATTTTAAAACTTTGCCAGTTTGATGTTGTATTTCAAATAATAAAATAGTCCAGCTTGCCCAGATTCTAATCTAAAAGTCAGAAGAGAGCACAAAGCTAACGACTAAGGAAACACGTTGCACAACACAGTTAATAACTAATAGAATTTTAATGCCTATAGTTCTCACCCCACATACTGTGTGAACACCCAATTATGTGTTTTCTTGTATCAAACCAAACATACTAGAAGCACCCTGCAGCTTGAAATGTTTATTTGCAGATTATAGCATTACATCACTAATTTGGCAAACTGAGGGAGTGGAGAGACATAATTAATTTTGTAGGAGGGAAATAATCACCTCCATGCAGCATCCCGAGCACAATAATAATGCGAATATTAATATATTATCACATCGGCAAAAACCCAAAACTTTCTAATTGGATACTTTACAGGACCGGAAAAAAAAGTGGTTCTCCAGAGGATGAGTCAAAGAGGTTAAAATGAAAATGTCAAGAAAAACACTTCTCCCGGCTTCTCCCTGCTTCAAAAGGCGAAATGACAAAACTCACCTGGATGAACTGCTGTAGTCAGCAATATGGAAGAGTCCAGATTAATATGCTGGCTCACGACTTCAAGTTTATTCAGTGTCAGTGAACTTATTGCCATATCTGCATAAATATAGCGTGTCCGGTGAATGGAAACAGCAGAATATCAATGTTTGACGCTGCACTTCCACAGACTCGGACTGTATATACTCTGGCTTTGTTGTGCTACTGTTTCCCAGTCTGTCTTTTCCCCTGTCTGTCTTATTTATTTGTTTCTAAACCAGGCTGAGCTGTTGGAGGCGCTGCCCTCCTGACAGTTTCGTGTCTCCTTAACACTCTCACTGCTTCAGGGCTTTCTATTCCCGAGTCACTTTCAGACATCATCATTCAGACAGCAACGGTTCATATGGTTCCAGATCAGCACATTTGCTTCTCTTAATGTCTTTCCTTCAGGGAGCGCTTCTCAGAAAAATAATAAAGCAGCCAAACAGGGCCTCGAAGACAACTTCATAATCTTGAATTTCCACGCATGCACAGTGCAAATAGTCCCCACATATGTCTACTTTAGCGATACTGCAGGAAACGGTCAAACACAAGATGGCTTAAATTTCCAGAAGTTATCAAGTCGGTTTTCAGAGGTTTGTTTCAGTGTTTTGACCTGAGATGAACATTTCTGTTTCTGCTTCTCTTCAGCTCTTCCTTTATTTTCTGTCAGGCTCTTGACATTGACAGACACATCTGAAATGAATTACTGCTATAACATTAGTATCCAACTAAGGAGCTATAAAGAGCAATCAGGTAATCATTGCCCAATCAAGCAGAAGCATGAATAATCAAGGCTAACCTTCCCTATGGAGACTGCAGACTGACGCCCTGTTGCGCTGCATTGTGGTTGTTTTCAGAGCTACCCGTCATTGCTTAAAACAACTGTTTGTCTGGAATCTGTCCCAGACTAAATTTGACTTTGACTTGTGTTTCATTGTAGACCCTATGAACACAACATACTGCATACCATACTTTGTCTGGTCAACTTCATTTCATTTGTAAAGATACAGAAATTCCTAACACAACGTTGTTACCTGTGATGTTCACTCTGCAGTCCTATATATCGTATTTTTATGGTTGCATCTTTTCAATGACATGCATCTTTTCGTCGCATGTCATTATGTCTCTTAAGCCATGTTTCCACATAATTCAAACTGACATCAGTATTTGTAATCTTTTTTTTCTCCATTATTTTAAGCAGTACTCCGAGCTGCCACATTGAACACAAACCCATCTCTCGACAAAGCTGAGTCACTGACTGCATTAGTCCTCTAGGCTCTGTCCGCTCAGTGCAGTTTATCAACGAGAATGTGTTTTTGTAATTGGTAACCTGGCCGTGTCCATCCACCTGTGTTCCTGAAGAACAAACATTTAATCTGGAATGAATCATTTTAACCTGAATTAATGTTGGCAGACAATGTAGACAGAGAGGAGACAGAGTGGCAACAGGGCAGAAAAGGGATCATTCTGCTTGTTCTGAGTATTACACTGGGTGAAAGGTCATGGATGAAAATCATCTGCTTGGTCATGTTGAATTAATGGAAAAGTTTTAAGACTTTGGTTCCAGTTAAAGAGGTTTTGAGTCAAAGATTTCAAATAAGTAGGTTAGAATACCTTCATCATCATGGTTACAATAATAAACAGACACAACCGACCTGACTCTTAGGTAATAAAACACTTTCCAAACACAACACAACACAACACAACACAACACAACACAACACAACACAACACAACACAACACAACACAAGTGACAAAAG